>OZ038371.1:139490862-139633496 GCA_964036015.1 Leptarthrus brevirostris | reverse complement strand
CCTCCCAGAAAGTTTAATAAAAAGTTCGTGCTATCTTTAAGTTCGGCCATTTTGACAAGTGATGTGTTCCTAAAATTTCAAGATCGAATATCTCCAAAACTAAGCCAGATATCAAAAAATGTATTTAATATTTTCGTTTTATTTTTTGGTGTTTTATCGAAATTCATAAAAAAAGTTCGCGTCTTAGACCTTTAAGGCCATTTTGACAAGGCGTGAAGTGATGTGTTACTAAAATTTCAAGATCGAATATCTCCAAAACTAAGCCAGATATCGAAACAATTTATTTATTATTTTCGTTTTATTTTGCAGTGTTTTATCGAAATTCATCGTCAAATCCGTGTGCCACGGAAACTAAAATCGTGCCAATAATGTAATATTCTGGCACTTTGCAAAATAGTAAACAACCCAATTAATTTGAAATCCAGAGCATTGCTGCGATTACTTTTATAATCGCACCAACACGAAATTACAGTTTTTCAGAGTTGAAACTATTAGAGAGATACTACACTCTTATCAAACGGTTGTTGGAAATAGTCTCCAAGCGCTTGGCAAATTTAAAACCGAAGTGGAACAGAGCGGAACCACTATAAGAGAAAGTTATTTTTCACTCATGGACCTCTATAACTGAGACTGCTACTGGCCTGTAGACGTTAAATACGCTGGAATGTATAAGCGACAGTCGAGCGTATTTAATATCTGCTATTTATGACTTATTCGTAAATTTCGAGGAACTAACATTGTTTTTGTATCGTATTCTATTCGAATGGCCAAATGTACCGCCTTATTTGTCGAACTTTCTACAGTTGATAAGTATTAATTTTTTTTTTTTATATATATATGATGATGCCAAAGCTCAGGGGATGCCCTATGATGCTTAAGCACAGCCTTGGCAGGAAAGGAATTAAGGATGAGGGAAATAGGTTAGGAGGTTGGGTGAAGGAGGTGTCGATGTACGCCCCGTTTGAAAGTTTCAGGCTGATAAGACGAGGGAAAAACAGAAGATGGTAAACTGTTCCACATTCGTGTTGTTCTGCTTAGAAAAGATTCCCGAAATTTGACGGTACGTCCAAATTTGACCTGGAGAGTATAGGTGTGGGAGCGACTTGTTGATCTTGTATCGCGCGTTGTCAGGAGTCTACAAGGAATCAGGCTAGCAATTTCGTTAGAACAACGGCCATGGAAATAACGATAGAAGAGTGAGAGACAACCGACATTCCGTCGATGCTCCAGAGAGTCAAGACCCTCAGAGATTGAGGGATCGCCAATAAGCTTAACAGCTTTACGCTGGACTTTGTCTAACGCGGACAGTGCGGTTTGTCTGGCCCCTGCCCAAATATGGGAATTATATTCAAGTCTAGGCCTAAGTCAGGTGGGGTGAAATATTTCTTACATCTCTGTAGAAAACCCAAACATTTCATTGCATTTTTAGCGATTGTAAATATATGATCAGTCCAGCTAAGATTGCTGGATATCTCGATACCCAAGATGTTTAGGTAGGGTGAATTGGGTATATTCACTCCGTCGACTGAAATAGGTTGGGGGTGAACTGGGCGTATTTTCAGGGACATTAAACAGCATTGAGTTTTGGATGCATTAAACGTAACACGATTTGCTCTGCCCCAAGCAAGGACCTTGGAAATGTCGTTGTTTAATGATCTAAACATGCGTTCCCGATTGGCTTCTGTAACATTTCCACGTGAATTCATTACAGAATCAAATGAGTACGCGAAATCAAGGGTGCTGTCGTCGGCGAAACTATGAATAGGATTGAGAGTAAGTGATAAGAGATCATTAATAAAAAGAAGAAATAAGGTTGGTGAAAGAACTGAACCCTGAGGTACACCGGCATTTATTTCGTAGGAATCAGATGTAACTCCGTCAATTACTACACGAATTGAACGGCCTGACAAAAAACTCTCTATCCATTTAACGAGGGTAGGGTGCAGACCAAATGTTTGAAGTTTGGCTAAAAGGGCAGCATGCCAGACTCTATCAAAAGCCTTTGAAATATCAAGAGCGACGATTTCAGACTCACCAAAATTTTGAAGACAATGATTCCAACGTTCCGTTAGAGCCGTTAGTAAGTCTCCGGTTGAGCGGCCAGTGCGGAAACCATACTGGCAATCGTTGATAAGATGGTTGTTTTCTAGATATTTCAACAACTGAGAGTTGATGAGAGATTCAAAAACTTTAGATATGATCGAGGTTAGTGCAATTGGTCTGTAGTTAGAGGGGTCGCATGCCTCTCCTTTTTTAAGTATCGGCTGGACATGAGCAAGTTTCCATACACTTGGAAACATTCCTGTTGAATATGACAGGTGAAAAAGTTTGCGCAGAGGTTTAGCCAAAGCAGAGGCGCAGCATTTTAAAACAAGGGGCGAGAAACCATCAGGGCCAGTAGCTTTGGACACGTCGAGTTTTGAAAGTACTCTAAAAACTTCGCGAGTGCGAAAGTGTAGCGTCTTTGCGAAGAAAGTTTCTATAAGTGAGAAAGGCTACTCCTGTACCTCTAACATATAAGCTAGAAACTCGGGTTAGTGAGAAACCTCCATAAGCGAAAAAAAGATCGCGGCCCCAGGTTCGACTGTATATACAAAACGCAGTTTTTCCAGTTTTCAGGACACCAAATTATGATTTGACTTACACCTAAAGAGTATACATACCGACATTTAATAGCCACCCTCCAACTTCTAAGTCATCAGATTGTCTCCATGGCCAGACAATTTTAGACTACTATTATCTCCGAAGTATTTACAGCTCAAGAGAAATATTTTGTGTGCTGCAATTCGAACCATCTGATTGTACCTACGGTTATATTTCCACTGTCAGCAGGAAACACTAAGAATTTTAAAAAACTATGTAATCTTTAAGTGATGTTCTAATTGTTTCTCGAGTACTCCCATTTTATAAAGTTAAAGTTATCTTGATAAAGTTATTCATAAGTCGTGCATTACGTATTTGGAGGGTTTTAAATAGAAGGTATAGCATTTTCCGATGTTATAATAAATCAAAAATTAAAATCAGTAGAAAGGTAGTTACAACTTTTCGAAAACTTTGTAAATGTATTTGATTATTGATTTTTTTTTGTTGAATTTGTGCACCAATATTTTTGAAATAATGGGGAAATATAGTAAAAACGAACACATCTGGTAAAAAAATCAACAAAAAGTATACAAAAAAATATTTAAATCCTTACATTAACACCTTTTAATAACCTGGATGAAAAAGTCTAGATAAATTAACATACCAAAAACACACCTGTGACAGACGACATGTACTGACAACGAAGTCCCATCATAATAGCTTTATGTCACGGACCCTGGAAAGATTCACCACATAATTAATACAAGCAAGAAATGGACCATAAGTAAAGTATTAACCCGCTTCAGATGGATTGACATGAAATGGGAGTGCCATAAGCCGGTTATCGCAATAAACCTAATTAAATTAGAATATTTTGATAATAATCGAATTACAAATCACACTGCGCGGTCAGACTGGTCTGAGTATTTGAATTAGTGTGAAATTTATCAGCACTTGTTTGCTGCCATAACTACATATAATAGTTGGAAGAAGATCCGTCAGTATCCTTGAACTTTTCAAGGTTTTGCTCACTCATTTTTAGGGTTGGTCAATGTTATTGCCACTTTTACCCAAATTGCGACTTAACTACATAGGAATCCAGTTCTAGTTTGAAATGCAAAACTGGATTTTTACCTTTACATATAAAACAATAACAAAACCCACAACAAATCATGCATTTCAAAACATAATTATAGTTAAGTAATTAATTCAATATTTCTTATTGAACTTTAGAAGCAATCATTGTTCATGTCATTGAAACTACTAAGCGTAAGGTTGGTAATTTAGAATTTGTTCTTAAGTAATCTTCAAATCCACTTTAATCGGACTTAACCTTTTAACACGTCCGGCTGACTACAGACTGTCTGACATTATTAGCCCTCCGATAAGAATATATAAAATAAATGTTCAGTCAAATCCAATTCCGGCGATTTATACAAATGATTAGTTGCGGCAGACTTTTAGTACCTACCCCGAGCTTATGTTCTTTTCACGTGTGCTTCTTGGTTAGTGGAAACGCTTAAACTATATCAGTCATAAATAAACACCCGTGTGGAGTACATCAAAAGAACTCGTACTCCTCATAAGATTAAGAACATAGCAAAAGCTCTTATTAAATTAAGACGCCGGCAGCACTCGCGTAATACATACAGTGATTACTATAAACTTTCATAACGAGTTGAAGTGATCTTCTGAAAATTCAAGTTCAAGGTGCATAAATGCTTTGGACACCTGGAAATAACGTATTTTTGTGTAAACTGGTATTTTAACCGGCATTAGTGCAAGAGCGAAACCTTAGTGGAAATAAACTGAGTTATGAATTTGTGATCGGTTCGACGCATTCAATTGAGCCATTCTAAAAGCGTCATTCACTCTACTGTTTTAAAGTCTTGAGCTTAACTTTTAGTTCTTGTGCATGCGAGTTCAGTTGTTAATTTAAAATGGAAATTGTATTAAGGCTTGCTGCTATTTTGCTTAACATCATCGGAATTCTTCTACATCCTGTTTTTGTAGTTTATGGTGGACTGAAATCCAAAAGGCTAGCGCCCCTCAAAAGTGATCTACTGAAAATCCCCGCTGTTGAATTAGCAGAGAAGATAAGACACCAACAGGTACCAGCATTAATAATTGTTGAGTGCAAATTGTGATAATTTCGAATTAACTACTTCAGGTGAAGTCAGAGGATGTTGTTCAAGCATATATTCAACGTCTTAAGCAAGTTAATTTCGTACTAAATGCTATTATTGAGGAACGTTTTGTGGATGCTATTGCTGATGCCAAAAGAGCGGATGAATTATGCTCCACGACATCACCAGCAGAAATTGCAGTAAAGTATCCTTTGCTGGGTATTCCATTTACAGCAAAGGAGTCGTGTGGAGTTAAAGGTTGAAAAATGCCATATTTACTAATGTAATGTCCAACTAGATGTCATTATATTTTGAAAATTACAGGAATGCACTTTGCGGTTGGAAGTTTATCAAGGCAAGGTGTGAAATCAACAAATGACGGTGATGTAGTTGAACGGTTAAAAGCCGCTGGAGGTATTCTACTTTTAATTTCAGCAACTCCAGAATACTGTATTAGTTGGGAAACAAACTCACTTGTACACGGTTACAGCAAAAATCCTTATGATACTAGACGTAGTCCGGGAGGATCTTCGGGTGGTGAAGTAGGTCGATTATAAGACGGTGTAATAATATTTTATATATTAATATTAATTTAAAGGGTGCACTGAATGGGGCCGGTGCGTCGCTTTTTGGAATCGGTTCTGATTTGGCTGGATCGATAAGAATTCCTGCATTATTCAATGGCGTATTTGGACACAAGCCCACTGGAGGAATTGTTTCCATAAAAGGACATTTTCCAAATTCTTCCGACCCAAACATGTCTAGTTACTTACAAATTGGGCCAATGACGAGATTTGCGAAAGATTTGCCACTGCTGCTGCATGTCATGGCTGGTGATAATGCTCACAAGTTAAATTTAACGAAAGATGTTTTCACCAAAGAAATTAAGGTGAGAAGTTAAACGTAATCTCGTGTAAGTTAACCTTAATTTATAATTATTTGTTAAGATTTTCTATCTGGACGATTATGGACTGACTTTAACGCATACGCCTGTGAACTCTGATATAAAATTGTCAATCATCAAAGCTGTGAAACACTTTAAGGGAAATGGACTTGAAATAGAAAAGGTAAGTGTAAATTGCCGATATAATCTTTTTATTAATATACTCTTATATATATAAGTGAGATTTTCCATGTTTCACAACTATATAGTGGTAGAGATTTGACACTGATGTTGCAGATCTTTATTTTGGTGTTGCGCGTTATCTGTGAGAATTTCTTACTTTGAACAGCCTGTATTGTTTTATTCAGTATACGTCTTCAAGTGTGGCACTACGCAGTGTTATTGGGTGCTGGTCCAGGTCAGTGATCCTCATGATCTTTGTTTTGCTGATGTTTATTTCAACGCCCACTGTAAGTGCTGTGGTATGAAGGTTATCAAGCGCCACTTCATATCACTGTGGCTGCTGTCTATTATTGCGATGTCATCGGCGGAGTAGGCTAGGTCTGTCAGGCTGCTTTCCCACCATATTATTCCTTCTGAGTTTCTGGTAGCTAGTGTTAGTATATCGTCAAATACTTTGCTGAATAGTGTGGGTGACATTAGGCAGCCTTATTTGACTCCGTAATTGATTATTATGGGTTCGCTGTATCTGCCATTGTGCAGCACTATACAGGGTGTTTCAGATCTGACGTGCCAAAATGAGTGGGATTATAGATCTCACCTAGTCAAACAAAAATTTGTATGGCGGGGGGGGGGGGGGGGGGGGGGGACTCTCAAAAGTTTGGGAGTTACAGGGTGATTCATAAATTTCAGTTTTTCATGGTATGCTCATTAGTCTTTTATTTTTATCTCTAGATCTACCCAACATAGCGACATCAAACAAACGCTAACAAAAAACTATCCTAATGACCTTTCCACAAATGTCAACAATGTTGACCTAACTACTACCACAGCAGGTACAGTCACGGCCAAAATTTAAAAAATGTTTTGAAATTACCAAAATTTCAGCATTTTCTCAAATTTTCTTCGAAATTCATGTAATTAGTACACCCTTTTCTTATTTGTATTGGATTTTCCATCTTATTACCTTTCCAAAAAGGTGCAATATGCCAAGGTAGACAAAGAATTAGAAAAACCACATTTTTAGAAATCTCTGACTACCTAATTGCACTTTAGGTAGCAAATTCTTTAAGTAAATAAAATTTTTATGATAAAGGGTGGAAAATGTTTCTTTTGGGTTGACAGGTAATTAATTTTAATTATTGCTGCAAAAAAGTTTTAAACATGTTAGTGGAATTTTGTTTTATTGCCGATATTAGCATGTGTTAGCCAGAATTCACATCCTTGTATCCTGGCGTTTTGTTACTCGTACCTGATGGAAATTTTGCTATTAAAAAGGGTCAGTCAGCAAGAATACCTTGCATAGTTGAAAAACAAATCAATAAGTACGGCTGTTTTTAAGGAAAAATTATTAAAAAAATGCTAGAATTTACATTTGAGGAATACGGGGATATTATTTACATTTATTGTGTAGTAGACGGAAAAGAGAGAGCGGCTGTACTGGAATATCAAAGGAGATTCCCTAATCGGCGAGCACCCCAAAGAGGGGTATTTATACGGACTTTCTAAAGGTTAAGAGAAATAGGCAGTGTAACTTCACATGACGTGGAGGCACGACCCGAAACTTCGGGAACTTCTGCCGACGTCGAGCAGCAAATAATCAACATCGTGAGGCGGGACCCTGTGACGAACACGAAACTAGTCAAAAGGCAATTATTAGTATCATAATCTAAGGTTTGGAGGGTTATTCATCGAGTGGGATTACGTCCATATCATCATCACGAAGTTCAAGGACTACTGGAAAGAGATTCCGTGAGAAGACTGAAATTTAGCACTTGGCTTATGGAACTCTACATTGACGACAGAGCGTTTCTGGACCGAATTATGTGGACAGATGAATATCAATTTACCAGGAATGATATCACGAACTTCCATAACCTCCATACCTGGCCGAATACTAACCCACACAGAGCAAAGGTGACCTCATTCCAGCAGAGATTCAGAGTCAATGTTTGGGCTGGTATAATTGGCAACATTTGGTAGGACCATTAATTTTACCGCAAGTTCTTAAAAGTGAAACTTATGCGGACTTTTTGGACAATTCACTGCCAGATCTAATAGAGGAGAACCCTATGGACAATCTTAGGGGAATATTTCACCAACACGATGTACCAGTCCATACAGCTAACATTGTGAAGGTAGTACTAAGTGAACAATTTTCTAACCGCTGGATTGGACGAGGTGCACCGTTTCCTTGGTCTGCTAGATTTTTAGATCTTAAGCCATTGGACTTTTTCTTGTGGGGAACAATCAAGGATGAAGTTTATTCAAGCCCAGTTAACAATAGGGAGGATTTAGTTGGCCGAAATTGGAATGCAGCGACGAAAATACGGGAGAGGCTGGCTGTAATACGCCTTAGACAGGGACTTAGAAGGAGGTTGTTGAAATACATCGAAAGTTGCGGAGGACTTTTTGAACGGCATTTGTTACTTATCAAGATTAATTATAATTATTTTTAAATTCAATAAAAAGAATTTTTGAGTTAATATTAGTTTAATTTTTTTAATTTGTTGATTTTTATAATATTTTCCGATAGGATTTCTACGTAAACATGTTGCACCTTTTTGAAAAGGTAAGACGGGCAATCCAATAAAAATAAAAAAGAGTCATACTAATTACATAAATTTCGGAGAAAATTTAGGAAAGTGCTGAAATTTTGGTAATTTCAAAACATTTTCTTCAATTTATGCCGTGACTATACCTGCAGTGGTGGTAGTGAGATCAACATTGTTGACATTTGTGGAAAGGTCATTAGGATAGTTTTTTGTTAGCGTTTGTTTGATGTCGCTATGTTGGGTAGATCAAAAGATAAAAATAAAAAAGTAATGTGCATACCATGAAAAACTGAAATTTATGAATCACCCTGTAACTCCCAAACGGTTGAAAGTCCTCCCCCCCCTCCCATACAAGTTCTTTTTTGGCTAGGTGAGATCTATCAACCCACTCATTTTGGCACGTCAGATCTGAAACACCCTGTATTCTCCGTAATTTCGTATAGTGATTTTATGATATCTATATATTTTTCTTGTATATTTCTTTTCCGAAGGACAGTCCATATAGCTTCCCTATTAATGGTGTCGACTGCTCTGCGGAAGTCCACAAATCCCACGAGTAGAGGCGTTTGCCATTCTATGGATTGTTCCGTAATTATTCTCAGTGTATTCGTTTGGTCATTACATCCCCTGTTAGATCTGAAGATAGCTTGGTTGTCACGTAGGTTATGCTCAATTTTATCTGAGATTCTCTTCACCTGAAGCTTAGCATTTATTTTTGTTTACCAGATTACTGCAGAGTTTTCCAAGCAAAAATCCTGGCTATAAAGATAGTATTACAATGTATTCAAATAACATCTGTATCCTCACAGTCAGTCAGGCTGTTATTAAATGTCTCAGGAAGTGTACACGACATGTAATGCTCCCAAAGTATATTGCTCAACTACGCCTGAACGTACCACTCACATAGGTAACGAACCAGAGAGACATTCCTTGTAATTTTAAAGCCGATAAACTGGCGAGAATCGGCACAACTTTACTAGACTCGGATAGAACTTATCTATCTGGCAAGCCATAGTAGGCGGGAAATTAAGCAAGTATTCATCAAGATTGTAGTGATAAATGGCGAAGGGAACACACTTGCCTAATCACCCGTCAAATCTAGCCGATCTTCGATCGGCCCGAACGTGGTATGACAATTTTGCCTATAATGGCACCTGTGTGGCTTCTTTCTGGAGAGGCTGTGTCTCTAACCTAACCTATGCTTAAAAAAAAATTACTTTAATGTGAAATCTAGCCCCGCATATGTTTCAGTATCGAAATTTAAAGATTATAATAATAATTATTATTATTATTAGAAAGCGGATCAAGGACTAACATCCTTTAGTCACTGCGACCATGATGATTTTTTGTGACTTGATCAATGTCCAGATCTAAGCTACCCAGTCAAGCTATAGTTCTTTAATTAGGCCTAAAATCTCTTTGGGGCTGCCTTAGCTATGTCTGGTGGTGATGTCTGAGCCTGATACGGTCGAGAGCCTCACAGTGACAGAGGATATGTTCCGCTGTCTCTTCCTCTTCCAAACAGAAGCGACAGGTGTCATCTTCAGCTAGCCCCAACTTTTTAACGTGGTAGCCCAGGGGGCAGTGACCAGTAAGAAGTCCTCTTATCAGCCTTAAATCTGGTCTGCTGACTGAGAGCAGCACTTCGGTTTTCTGTTTTGAGTAGGTTATGACCTTCTTTGCCTGTCTTAACACTGGAGTGTTTGTCCATTTTGAGTGCTTGCGTTCGTCCTCCCTTGATCTGATGCGCAGAATCTTTATAGCTAGAAAAAATGGTAAATACTCTTAATAATAATTTTTTTTATTTATATTTGGCTCTATATTAAAACATGTAAAAGTGCTATAACAACTATCCTGAATAATGTGGAATATTAGATCTCACCTAAGCAAACAAAAACGTGTATCTCCAGGGGGTGGGGGGGGGGGGGGGGTTGGTGCAAAATTAACCTTTCGGAGTTGCAGGGTGTTTCATAAATTTCAAATTTCTTCAGTATACACATCATTATTTTATTTTTATCTTTTGATTTACTCATCGCAGCGACATCAAATAAACGCCGAAAAACTACTACCCCAATGGCCTTTCCAAAATTGGCAACAATATTGATCTAGCTACTATCATTGCATGAAATGATTACCTAAAATTCAGAATTTTTCCAAATTTTCTCGGAAATGTATTTGATTAATACACCCGCTTTTTGTTTGCATTAAATTGCCCATCTTATTACCTTTTCAGAAAGGTACGATATGTCAAGGTGAAGAAAGGTTTTAAAAAACTGCATCCTTTGACGTCCCTTTTTAAGAAAAAGGGTGGACAATATTTGTTTATGGTACACAGGTAACTAATTTTAATTACTGCTACAAAAAAGTTATGAAAAGGAAAGTGTAATTTATTTTATTGATGTTGCTAGCTTGTGTTCGCCAGTTTTCACACTCAAGTATCCTTGCGTTCTGTTAATAATACCTGATGGAAAGGTTGCTATAAAAGAGATCCAGATGTTGTCATCTTGCCGTATTGTGCACGCATACGCCAGAGCGTAAGCTTAAAGCTCAGCGTTGGTGTTTTTTCCAGCCAGTCGTACTGCTTGCTGCAGGTCACGATCTGCAAGTGAATTAATGAATGCCTCTCTAGCGAGCTCGTTGACATATTCTTGACTAAACTTGGGATAAGCAAAATGTGTCAGCCTTTCTATGTCCGCACAAAACTGCTGCAACGTCTCTGCATGCTTCTTCGACTCCATAGCTGTATTAGAGATGTATAACTATGCGTTTGCTCTATCGGGATAGTTTGTATCAATTCTGCTGCTCTGCCTCTAAGTGCCCAAAGCTGTAGCTTTTTCTTCATTAGTCCAAAAATGCACTGCTGCTGCCGTTTCGAACTGGGGTCCGTATGTCTGCCAGAGTGTTTGACCGTCAAATGTTGGAGGTTGAAGTCTTTTATTCACAGTGACGTCTGTAGATAACGTCCTTAAATGCCGTTTCTGAACACTCTTTAACTCTATCCTAATTTCTTCGAAATTCTTCTTCATTGATAGTTCCATTTTACATTCACCTTCTTTTATTTTGAGCTGTCCAGAAAGTTCTACCTCTTCCAATCTCTTTTTAATATCTGATTTTATCTCTCCCATTTTATTATCCATATAGTTTTCGAGATTGTATTTGATCGAGTTTTTTATGGTCTCCAGTTTCTTCTCTACAAAATATATACACAAAATATGCACGAAATGTACACTTAACCCGAGTTTATTTGCAAAAAAAATTCAAAATTAACTTTTAAAAATTCGAGCGACGTAAGAAATATAAAGAAATTTCTCAACGCGATCAGCGTTTCTGATAAAGAAAAACTAAACTCCTTTGGCTCTTTGTGAACAGCAGCACCAAAAAGTTAGCTTTTCTTTAGCTGCTGGACACTTTTACACGAAACCGAAAACTAGATGTTAATCTCTTCACTTGACTCCAGACCTTTAAACTGTTTTTGCATAGAAGTTTCCATTTAAGCTTTCACTTCCTCAACAGAGACCTTAAGTTCTGCTGCTATTGATGACTTCAACTCGGCCGTCGACAATAATGTTCTTCAATAAATGCTCTTAATTCAGTTGTCGACAATTTTTGTTCTTCAATGGATACCCTTAACTCAGCTGCTGATAATTTTTGTTCTTCCATTGCAACTTTCAATTCGCTTACGGATCCTTCCATCGACGATTTCTCTTCTTCAATTGGCACTTTCTATTCGCTTACAGACCCTTCCATCGACAATTTCCACGCTGCCGTTGATGATTTCTGTTCAGCCATTAATACTTCTATTGATGATTTCTGTTTGTCCATCGATGATCTTAATTCAGCCGTCGACGATTTCTGTTCAGCCATTAATGCTTTTAATTCTTCCTTGGAAGATTTCATCTCACACGTCAGACCACTGAGAAGATCTGTCATGCTTGGAGTATTTACTTCTTCTTCTTCCGGCTAGTCTTCAAAAACAAAAGCCCCTCCTTTTCCATAGTTTCTCGTAGTAACGCTACAGGGCACATTTATTTCTAATTTTAGGTAGGGATCGATTACTTAACTCTCGCTTCAAGTCTTGAATACGTAAATCCTTTAGTTTGCGCCCCACATTCAAATTGACAGCACTATTCACTTCAATTTCACCATCACACCTTTTTTTTAAGTTCACTTTTCAGTCTTTCTTAATTAATACCACTTCTGACACCGATTGTAACGTAAATGGGGCTCTTCGGGCGCGAAGGATTAATTCAGACACTTATTTACAATCAAAAATGTTCACAATTTTTATTCACTTCACTGGGAGCAGGCTAAAATATCCGATGGTCAAAATCTCCATACAACAACAAAATCTTCAAGGATCAAAATCTCTAAATGCAAAACCCCAAGGGTTAAAATCTCAACGGTCAAAATTTAAAAATACAAAATCCCAATGGCCAAAATATCTTAATTTGATTTTGAGCCTGATTTGCGCCGTTCAATAAAAAAATATTTTCCCGAAACGAACCATAAAAGATGTCTTTTCCTTTTTGGGAAAAATATTTGGAGGAAAGTTCAAAAAGAAGGATATGCCCAGAAATAAAGTCAAAATAAAGAGTTTAGTCCCTGGGTCCAAATGCTCAAGGGTTTGGGGTTTGTGTCGTCCGATCAAGTTAATTACTATTATAGAGCCTTAAAAGACTTAAAAGATTATTATAGAGCCTACAGACACAGGTGAAAGGAGACTAGGGAACTGGTTTCTGCGCAATTATATATCGGATTTAACGAAAACGTACGTCCAAAATATAACCCCCAATTTTGGACTATCGCTGATACTCTTCCTCAAAACTTTCCTCACACTGAAAATACCGTCGAAGTCTGACATCGGCGCCTAAAAGTAGGTGTACGAAAGAAAAATGTGGGGACTTATGAAATAATCAAGGAGTTGTCAAAAGAAATGGTACTGGTACGGAGTTTTTAAAGAGCATAGCATACAATAACGTCCTATATTACTCTATAAATTGTTACGCTGTCTTAAAATATGTATTTACTTGTTTTTCTTTTAATTTAATTTTTTATTTGAATATTTCGTTAAATCACCAAGGCATGAAGTAATTTTTTTTATTATTACTGGTACTAAGAAAAGTAAAGTTTAAAGATTTTAAATAAAGTAGAAGTTGAGCCATTAAATCCCAGAGACATGAAGTACCTATTGCTTTATTGATTTTGATACTAGACTTGAGAAAGGCAGTTTTTTTTATTTTAGTCAAGTAATTAGATTTCAACTAATTTCCAGAGGTCAAAATCTCCAACTTAAAAACCCCTAGTATAGAGTCAAGTAATCGGACTGCGCGCGCAATCCGCTGACTCTATGCTAGGGGGTTTTAAATTGCAGATTTTGGACTGACAATTTTAATCCTTGGAGATTTTAGGATGGGGATTTTAAATTAATAGATTTTGACCCTGGAGATTTTGTTTTTGAAGATTTTGACTTGGAGATTTTAATAAGGACATTTTGATTTGGATATTTCGTATCGGACCCCACTTCACTGATTAATTTGTCTCACAATTTTCTTTACACGTTTTCTCCACAATACACTATTTCACTTTATTCATTTAGGCTGCTACTCAGCCCAATTTATACTACTTAGCTTAATTCTAGAAAATTCAGCAACCTAGTTCTACAAATTTGCGTTATTTATTTTCACCACACCAAGTCACCACAAGTTCGACTCTGCCTTGACTTCATACGGCATCTGGCGTATTTCTGGTTTCAGAAATTCGGGACAAGCGCATTGCACAACTTGTTTTCGTTTTCATCACGTAGCCTATGCCAGACTACAGTGCATGTTAGAATATATATATATATATATATATATGTATATAATTGAAATCATTAAATAAGTAAATAATAATTTACATTCTATTTTTTCATAATATCTTTTAAAAATAACATCAATTGCCTTGCCGTATCTCGTGGTCATTATAATACATAAACAAATTTAAAAATGATTTGGAAACTTCTATTTACTTTAACTACTTTTTTCAATTCAGGTTAACACCATAGATTTTAGTGAAAAAATGGAAATACTTTTGTCAGCATATTTTGAAATAACAGATGTACCTGATGCTCTTAGTCACCCAGATGATCCTAAGGTAGTTAACTTCGTAAAATGTTTAATTCTCCTAATAATGTTTATTTTTCAGAGAAAAGATAACGTCCTGTGGGAAATGGCAAGACATGTACTTATAAGTCCGCAGTACACATTTGCATCACTTTTCTTCATCCTTCTTCAAAATACTAATGGCTTTATGTCAGCAGAGAAAAGAAAAAAATTTGTTGAGAAAGGAAAAGTACTACGGCAGCAATTATTGGTAAGTTTTATAAAATAATAATCAGCAGTCTGGCCCGGTTTTATTTTCAACTATATAAGGGGGATTTCTACTTTCTGTTTTTGATACCTACCTTCGTGATTATTTTTTAGGGAAAAGTAGTTGAGACGAAGTAGGATCAATTCGTTGAGCGGCACGACCACCATGCCATGGGTACCGGGTTCGAGACCAGGTCTCGCCGTGAGCTTTTATTAAGAAATTATAAAATAATCCACTCCATCTCTAGGCTGTTGTCTAGCTCGCAGCAATGCAAAAAGAAGACTCAAGTTTCCTCACTTCCCTTACCCTAATTCCCTTCGGGCCAAAACCATGCTTACGCATCAAAGGGTTGTATTAAAATGGAGTGACTTATACGCTATCTCATATGGGTACAATTTTACTTTCAGTGGAGGAAAACCATTTTTAATTTCCAATGTCTACTGTGAATTTGCAGCTGTTGCGAACAGAATAAAATAACCATATATATATAAAATGGCATACTTAATTTTAATCTTTTATATTGTTGTAAGGAAAATGTAAAAATCATTGGAATTACTGATATAAAAATTACAAAAAAAGGTTGTTTTAATCTGCAAAATGCTTACCCAGAAAGAGATAGAAAATAATTGTGAATATTGTCATCTATTTCTATCGCCAGCATTTAATAGGCGACATGTCGTTAACAATTAAGAAAACCATGTTGAAAAATAAGATGCTTACCCAGAAAGGGACAACTAGCGAAAAGTGATACCATTTTCTTGAAGAAATTTCAGAGCACCAATCACTCCAGTATTATATATCTCAGTGCCTTCATTACACGTTCGAACAAAAGAAATCCGAAGAACGACTGTAGAAATAGTTGATATTCGAGGAGCAGTTCCTATAACGTACAAAGGCTGATGTAAGCAGCAGATAACCGAAACAGAAGAAAGAAAAGAAGACTGTGCGAGATGTATCTGTATACCAGTAGAAATACCGTTCGGGACGAAGAGTTCTAAGAGGTAGGTGTAACGTGCACGAGGTTTACTTTTAGTCATAAACTGCGAAGAATTAGTGGTACCGGCAGGAGAGACTTCGTGCCAACTACAATAAAACAATTGTACGCGTAAAAGAAGCTAAAACTAAAAGCTCTTATTCATGAGGGAATAGAACTAGAATTCTCCAGAGAAGTTAAGTATCTAGGTGTTATCCTAGACTACCAACTTATTTGGAATTTTCAGCTGGGAGTTGTCCTGAAGAAAAACACAGCAGCCTTATGAACGTGACCGCGGATTTTTTGGAAAATGTGAGGTCTCAAGCCTAAATTGGTCCTGGGGGCCTACCAGACGAATATAATATCCTACCAGACGATTATAAGGCTGGGAAGGAAATATGTCGCTTTTGCATGGAAGAAGACGAGATGACTGAACATATCCTCTGCCACTGTGAAGGCTTTGGTCACTTAGAGGGTATAATCAATTTCCAGGTTGAAAAAATCGATTTTTTTGTTTTTACGTAAATATCAACTTTGCGGCATCAAGAATATTTCCCCGCAATTCGAGTCGGTTCGCTATCAAAATCCCATCTCAGGTAGACGCGGCAATTCGCAGCTCCGGGATATCTAGTCTCCGTGTCTCGACCTCTGCCTTAAATACATACGGAAGGGACAGATGTCGCTTAGAAGAAAAAAAACCGTCGCTATTCTATAATAGTCTTCTTCGTAAGCTGAAAATCAACAATTTTTTATAGCTTTTCTGTTACTTAACCTTTGACAGAGACTTTCTCAAAACGACATTTTCGTTACTTTAAATACAGATAACTTTAAAGTGCAAGGTCGATTCTCATGAAATTTGGAACACAGCTTCTCAACAATCTTCTAATTCCCGATCCGCAGTCTGCAGTCTCCGCTTTTCTTGTTGCGCCACATAGTCTGCCATCATACCTTTTGCATACCATTTTTAGATTGTGTTAACCCTCCATGAAGACCGTAATTTTATTTTTCTAATGAATATTCGGAAAATATGACCTTGGTGAAAGTATTTTATTCCAAATATTAAACGTATGAATTTTTTAGCAATAGCAACATTTGAACTTCTCGCCAGTTAATCCTATTTTTCCGAAAGTCTCACCAAATCTCGTTTTGGCAACGTCCGTATATCAATACTTAATAGGTTTATAACGTACGGACGGACAAACCGAAACTAGAACGGTTCCTAGTTGCTACGAAATCCAAAAACCAAAACGTAACCTTAAACTTTAAAAAAATGCTGCCCCTCTCCTTTCCCTATCAACAAAAAATTTAAGATCCGCCACTGATTTTCTTGCACTGACGTCCAGTGCGTCTTCAAAACAAACATTTCCAAGTCTTTTCCTTTCTTTTTGTTAAAATATTAAAATTCGCTGGAGCTCCGCGAAAAGAGGTCTGCAAAATTTTGGAGGCAAACGGCTCACATTGCTGCCCCCACCACGTTGACCTGAAACAAAAGTTAAACGTATGTAATTAATCATAATCCCCTTGGCCATCAAATGACGTTCGATTTTTTTGTTTACTGCAAAATTAGCAAAATGGCGGCGATTTGAAAAAAAATGATCGAATTTCAAAAAATCATTTTTCAGAATGAAATATACCAACATATATATGTATAGTACATATATATGTCAGGTTCGGATTTTGTTCATATTTGGTTTAATTGTACTTCTATATGTCCTGAATAAATGTGCATTTTTATTTTTTTTTCTATGAAGCCTATTTGCCCTTTTCTAAGCCTTTAAAGAATTGACAAAATTTGAGGAGCGGGTTTTTTGAAAAAAAAGTTTGCTATTATTCGTAGTGATAGAAGAAAAGTAAATAGTGTTATTTTAAAGACAAATAAATGTTTTTCTTGGCTGTTATTACAGAGTTGAAACAAAATTTTATTTTCCTTTATAAAACCGGAAGTAAACATATCAAATCGGATTTTACTTAACTTCGGCATGTTTAAAAATTTTTGTTTTTATCTCAAAATATAGCTTATAGTTCATAAATAATATGTGTAAAATCTTAGAACGTGATCTGCATTCGTATCAGAAATAGTAAATTTAAACTTAAATTTTTTCATGTTTCCATACAAAACTATCGTACTGGCCAAACGCCGACTACGCGCTGCACTGTGTTCGAATGCAGATCCCATCACGAAACTGAACAGGCATTTACTATACATATTTTTTGACCTATTTAAAAAAAAAATTTAAATGGTCGAAGTTTGTCAAAATTTAATTTTAAATATTAATTTTGGTTTTTTTACATGAAAAAAAAATCCAATTTCGAATTCGATACCACGACTGTGAAGAGCAATTGCATGCTATAAGAATCACTATTTTAATTATTTTTATACAAGTTTCTTAATATGATTAATTGCCTTTGAAACAGGTCATACATAACTTCTTCAAAATTGTTGGTTGTTTCGCGTGAAATGCCCCATAGATTAAGATTTTGAAAAAAAAAAATTTTTTTTTTCAGATATATCAAAGTAAAGTCTCCCTCGCTTAAGCAAAATTTCACGAAAACTCATTTACAATAGGTTTCTAAAGAGTTTTTCAAATTATTATTTTTTGCATCCAAATGACCTCGACTATATGCAGTTCACTTTAATGTTAAAAAATGTCGTTGAATTGGTTAGCACGTTTTCTCAGCTGGGCAGAGGCCTTATTACTGAATACGATTCGATTTCAATCGATCGTTAATATAGAAAATTTAGAATTGAATGAGATTAAAAGGAGATATTGTACTTGAGTGACTTGCTAGCTTTATTTCAATAATAAGGCTTCAGAGCTGCCAATCCCATGGCAAAACTACTAGTTTGATTAATTTTGAAAGTCCTATATTTAAATCCTACTGACGGCGACGCATATCTGTTGTAGGTCCACTTCTTTTCCAGCCTATTACCCACAAGGTCTTACGAGAACTAGACATTAAAACTTACAAACAGGCAAAGACGAAATCATGTTTGATATACAAATGTATTATGCAATGTAAAAACTTAATTTTAATATCACATATAAATATAAATTTCCGTTATATATTTATAATAAAAAGAAATATAATGTTTGATTTAATTTTAAATATTTTTCACAGGACTTGTTGGGAAATAACGGAGTCTTATTTTTCCCAACCTTTCATTGTCCAGCCTTCTATCATAAAACGTCCGTAACAAACATCCCAGGCGTTCCGTACTCTGCACTATTCAACATTTTTGGGTTTCCTGCAACGCACATTCCAATGGGTCTAAGTCAAGACGGCCTACCAACGGGTTTCCAGGTTGTAGCAGCGCCTTACCAAGATAAGCTATGCTTTACAATTGCAGAAGAATTAGAAGCAGCATTTGGTGGTTGGGTGCCACCACCTTGCGATACAAAATAAGCCAAACTCCTTTGCCAAATACTTGTGATTTAAATAGTAAACTGAAATAATTTTTGTTGGTGTACATACAGTAAGTAGTATTGTAATATTGAAGAAAATAAAGAAACTATTTTTTAAAATTCTATGTTGTCATTCTTTGAAGTTATCTAGATTCATCACCTTTGCCGCTTTTAATTTTAGAACTTCTTTTTGACCGTACTGTATTACTTTCTTTACTAGCCTTGTTTTTCTTTTCTTTTTTCAGAGAAAGGATCGAAGAGGTATCTTCTGAAAACTGTTCTACACTAATTTCTTCATTCACTTCTTCTAGAACTAACTCTTCCAGTTTCCCTTTATAAATATCCATCTCGAAAAGGTGTAGAAGTATTTCAACGAATTCCAGTGGTGTTACTCGAAAAGATATTTCAGACAAAGTATTATCCTGCACCATACGAGGGAAAATAAGTTGGGCACACTGTATAAATTCCTCGTCAGTAACTCGTGATAAATGTCCTTTTCTTGGAATATCTCTACATTCAGCTAAAAGTAATCAAAATTATTATTAGTAGTGAAATTAGAAAAGATGCTTGCTGGACTTACGATGAGAAAATCTTTTAAAAAATCTAAAAACAGATCGAATTGTAGGAGCCTCTTCATGTAATCTTATTTGTTCCAACAATGTGATTACAAACTGCGGTTGGGCCCTGATCATTTGATGGGTTCTAGTTAGTGTGAAATTGTCTACAAATTTGAACTCCCTCAAAAATATTGTTGTCATTGTTGCAAAACATCCAAAAAAGGGCAGATGTTCCCGTAAAGCTTCGTATTTAATAATATTATTTTGGTTTAATAGCATTACTATGGATAACAGATGTTTCAAAAACTGCCAAAAGTAAACTTTTTCGCGAGGATTCTGTGAATCAATTGAAAATATGTGCCAGCCGTCATCAAAATCTTCAGTTATACTGCATATATTTATTTTAAGCATTTTTTTAAATACATCACGATACAGCTGCCAAAGACCTAATCGGGTCATTGTGACGTCACTTCTTGGGAGTTGCAAGTCAAATGATGCATATTTCTTATATATTGCTTCAAAAGCATCCAAGTTGCTTATCAGGACTTGATTTATAGACCTGATCTCAGTGCTTAATAATTTGCATCGATCAACATGAGGAAACGTCTTACACATGAAATCCAAAATCATTGAATCACTGAAGTCTATAGAGTAATTTGGTAAAAATATTGGCATCAATGCTGAATCACATTTCTTGGCGTATAGCATAAGCTTGCTCACCTTTGCTTTGAATGATTCCTTACGACTAACAATAATTTCTTCAGAAGATACACAACGTACTGCACAAGGATCTACTTCAGTGTTTTGTGGATAGAAATAACAAAACAGTTCGTATATAACGGTTTTTGCTGATTCGAAACAATTTACTTTTCGACCGCTAACAAAATGATCATTATAGAACATTTCGTCACTAACAAATATATCTCCGTTTGCAGCAAATATAACTCCAGGGCCATTTTTTAAATCATATTCCCAAGTACATAAAATAGTTCTTTCTTCAAACTCCAACATTCCAACCCCATGACGTTGTCCGTCTAACCAGTATCCAGTGTAGCTTGTAGGCCTAAACGCGACAAACTTGTTTACGTATTTGTCAGGATTATTCCACTTATAAATTCCAAAATCACAGAACTGGTCTTCATACCAATGTCCTTGATAGGAATCATTGTTTTTAAATAGAAATTTTCCGCATTTTCTTTGACCAAATTCGTCAAAAAGTCCCGAAAAAATGCCATTGTCATATACTCTAGTTCCAATATAAATTTTGTTGCATCTGAACTCGCCATCAAATAAACAGTGACTAGCTTTCTCTAACTCTAACAATGTTTTATTTGGAGCTTCATTTTGAAGAGACACTTGAAGTTTGCCTGCTCCATGAAATAAACTATTCCAAAAATATCCACCGTACGTAAAGCTCTCCGTAATGTAACTTCCTGCCCCATGACGATGACCCAAACTAACTTGTCCCGTATATCGTGCTCCATTGGCATAATAAAATGATCCATTCCCGATCATCTGATTCTTACGAAAAGTTCCTAAAATTATATAAAATACATCTTTAAGTTAGTCTATTGATGTAGTATTAGTAATTTTTAACTGTGTCAACATGCAATTACTTTTTACAAAAATGCCTTGCTTCGGAAAAAAAGTGCCATGCTTCGGAAAAACTGGTTACAAGGCAACAAAATTGAAAACTAAGGAAACAACAATTATAATCTTTAGGGGTTAGGTTCTTTTTCCACCCATGTAACAGAAGGGTTACAGGAACTATATAATAATTTAGGTGATGTAAGCAGGGATACAATCTCCTTAACTTATTGCAGATTGTATTCAGCAAATCACACAAACTGATTGTACAAATTTTGTTATGGATCAGGTTTTGCTTATTCCAAAAGCTGCGGGTGTTCTAAGTGTAATTTTCAAATGAAATGTTTGTTTTATTAGAAAAAAATTGTTTTTACTCTGTTTGAAATGTTGGAATTTAAATAAATTTGTGAAAAGTTTATATATATTTTCGATTGGGGTTAAAGTATATATTTGTGTTTTTTTATTTTATTTATTTATTCGACTTATTACATTACAATCAAAAGGCTCAAAAGCCTTATACAAGAGAAATTAAATAAAGGAGTTAACTATGTTTAATCAATATGTTAACTAAGTTACGTGTTATTTGATACTAGGCATTATCTTAGACTAATCAATATACTAACTAACAAAGTATCTAATCCTAAAATAATACTACAGCTAAATAAAGGCAATATAAATACAAAGCATCTGCATATCGACCACCCAGCCCTCACCAAACACAAATTTGAAGATAGAATAACTTTATACCAGAGAACTACATAGACCCATGGCGGCGCAATGCGTGATGTCCACGCCTCGTTGACTAAAAGCATGATAAATATGCAGTGAAGCTTGAAGTGTTATCAATAAAAATATAAGGAGGTAGGACTTGAGAAAGAATAACAATGAGGAAGGAATTAGCTCGAGTTGCAATTACGTGAGAGGTCGTTAATTGTTATTATAGTCATTTACTATGGAACATTTCAAGACACCTAGCTTTAAAAGAGTTCGGCGACCCAAGGTAGCTGTGTGCTACGGGTAATCGATTCCACAGACGGGCAGCTCTAACCTGAAAGGATGAGTCCATAATGCGAGACCGGAAGGAGGGCAATAGCAGTGACCTGGATCTCTCAGACCTAGAGAAGGTGAATCTGCGAAATAGGTAATTGGGGAGCTTTGAGCTTAAAACCCGGTAGAGGAGCTGAAACGTCCGCAGAGAGAGAAAGTCCAGGAACGAGCACCCAAGGAATGCATGTGCAGGGCCCGAGACATGATCTCTCCTATTCAGCGAGTAGACATACCTGATCCCTGAGTTGAAACATACCCTGAGCCTGTTAAGTTGGCCAGCATCACACCCTGAGAAAGCCTCGCATCTATAGCAGATGATTGGCAAGATTAGTGACCTTACCAACAGAGCCCTAAGCCACTGTGTGGTAAAGGACCTGGCGGAGTACAACTTTCGAAATGTAAGGAACACTCTTTTTCTAACTTGTGTCATGTGGGGAGCCCAGGTAAGGCACTCGTCCAGGATCAAGCCCACACTAGTGGCCGTCTGGCTGAGAGGAACACGGGCGTTGCCGAACCAAATAGCCCCAATGCTATCACGAATCGGATAGCGGTAAAAAGCAATAGCCTGCGTCTTAGATGCATTGAGGCTGAGTTTATTAGAGATCGCCCAATCACAAATCGCCTGGAGATCTCCATTAATTAAGCTTACGCAATCGTGCAGCTGCCCTAATCCGGAGGGGAAAGTAATTTGCACATCGTCAGCATAAAGGTGGACTACCCCGGTACCAACACACTCTAGAAGATCGTTAATGAATACGCTGAAGAGAAGGGGGCCAAGCACTGATCCCTGGGGAACGCCCCTGGAGATTGGAAGGAATCCTGAAGTGACCTCTTCTACACGGACACATTGGGTCCTGCTAGCAAGATAAGAAAAGATTAGGTTACAAGCCGACGAGGAAAACCCGAACTGCGATTTCAGTTTGGCACATAACAGGGCATGATCGATAGTATCAAAGGCTTTACTGAAATCAGGGAGGAGCAAAATTGTGGCCTTGTGGTTGTCCATGCTCACTCGTATCTCCTTACAATCACCCACAAGCGCTGTGGTGGTGCTGTGCGATCTTCGGAACCCAGACTGGCGATCGTAGAGGCAACCCGACGATTCAAGATAATGCGTCATCTCCTCCCTAGCAAGAGTATATCCCAGGCTTTAGAAAGTGATGGCAACAAACTGATTGGTCTTTAGTCACTGGCATTCGAGGCATGACGTTTCTTTGGGATTGGACGAACCACGGCCTGTTTCCAGGCACTTGGGAAAGCTGAAGTGGTGAAAATACTATTGAAGAGGTGGAGTAAGTGGTGTGATATAGCTGGAAAAATCAATTTGACAAACCTGATAGGGATCTCATCAAGGCCCACCGCGTTGGATCTGACACTGTAGATTTACCTATAAATGTCTTCAATAGAGACATTGCGGAAGGAGAAGACATTCTGAGCTTTAGGTAAAAGTTGGTCTATTCGAGAGGTAGCCGTATGCAACGGCGTCGCGGCGAAGTGGGAGTTGAACTCCTGAGGCGTTATAGTAGGGTTATCTCCCAATTCCCGACACAACAGACCAAGATCTACCACCCTACGCCAGAGCTCCGTAGTGGTCATGTCGCTCCGAAAAATACTGATACCGTAAGCACACTTAGCATCTCGTACCATACGGTTAACAACATTACGCAGCCTTCGAAAATCCTCCCAATTTTCTGGAGTGCGGGACCGCTTGAATGCACGAAACGCAGTATTCCTAGCGGAGATCGAGAGTAAAATTTCACGTGTAAGCCATGGACGTCCATCTCGATACCCTCCTCCTGACCGGAGAGGCACGTGGGTCTGGAACAAGCGTGAAACAGCTACATTTAGAGTTTCAAGCTGGACATTGACATTATTGGAGGAGTATATCAGACAAACATCAATATGATTTGCATCCATGAGGAGATTATCCAGATTCACACCCCTATAATCGCGGTAATGAAATTGCTCCGGAGTTCTAGTCATTGGAATATCATATGATAGGTAAATGAAGGCATGCATAGAGATCCCAGGGATCCAAAAGAGATCACTTGATTGTACCAATCCATCTTCACTGACAACAAAATAGTCAATGATGGAGGAGGAGCCATGCGCTGCACAATAGTGAGAGGGTTTTGACAGGTCATAGATTAAGCTCAAACCAAGCCCAGCCCTCCACCCACGACTGTACGGTCATGGCGGTGTATACGATAGCCGGGAATGAGGAGAGATTTATCGGACACGTGCGACTTTAAGCAAGTCTCCGAGACGCCCACAGCGTCCAACCAGCAGCCCCCAAGGATACGTCCAATCTCATCAAATTTTGTTGTTTGCGTAAAAGGGTTGATGCTTTGCCCATTGAAGTGTCCAACATTAAAATTTTGCTTCATACCCCCCAAAACAGACCTCAAAACAGTGTCATCACTCGCCACCAATCCATGTAGATAATGCAGGGCACAAAAAGAACAGGGAGGAGGGGGAGGAGCAGTGGTCGAATTGCAGACGCGATAGTATTACACGTTGAATATAAAAAAGTCTCTCAGTCATATAATTATTGATACATATTTCAAGTGTGTGCCAGCTTCGCGCAAGTACCAGTTACTGTTCCGTGAAAAACAGATCTATATTGAGAAAGTTATATGAGGCTATGGCCCAAGTACTAGAAAAAGCATAGATCAAGTACTAGAGAAAGCAGTGAATGAAGAAGATTTATGCTTAGTTTAAAATGAGTTAGTAGATTAAGAATGGCTGAATAAATGTGAATGCGAGGAAAACCTATGCGAGAGGCTGACGGCATATAATATTGGTCTACACAGCATCAATCAATTCAAGTACAAAACTATCACTACTGCACTACTGTTATAACTGCAGGTACTACTTAAATATACCATAGCAACCTTAAATAAATCAGAAGTAAACATAAAAATATGTCTCAAGCTACCACATGCGATATTCAAATAATACAGTAAGCAAATAGATTCACTAAGTATACATGGTATATTATACAATATGTAATTAGATTCATTCAATATAGTACATATCAATTAATTAACAGGAATGCTAAAGTAACTCTATGCTATATTATAAGTTTCAGTTAAAGATTAAACCTTAAATAAACCAGAAATGAACATGAAAATATGTCTCAAGCTAACACATGCGATATTAAATTAATTCAGTAAGCAAAAAGATTTAAATAATACAGTAAGCAAAAAGATTCACTAGATATATATAATATATTATACAATATATGGTATTAATAGGAATTAATATGGTATTAAAGGGAATTAATAGGAATGCTAAAGTATCTCTAAGCTATGTTATAAATTTCAGATAAAGTTTATTGCTTTGTTGATGTTGATAATAGTGTATAAAGTTTAGAAAGGTACCTTAAAGCTCACTCATGTAATCCAGCTGATAAGTTGTTGGGTTATGGTGTCATTTAGAATTCACAAATAGAATCCAAGTGGTGATTGATATCAGGAATAAACCAGTGTAGTATCAACAGTATTCATTCAATTCACTAGGTCTTGATTGTAGTTTACGCGTTGACAGATTGCAGCAATGAAAGCAGTCCATGTAAATTGTTTCAAGCAAAATCAGTACGGCCATTAGTAAGGTCTTCACAAGTATTAATCCAGGTGGTCGTAAATATATAAAGTTTACATCAAAGCAGCAACATCAAACACACAATTCATAAGATCAAGATTACGGGTTATGCAGTCTTAATAGCAGTCCATGTAAATGTTTGTAGCAAAGAAAGCGATTGAAAGCAAATCGACATAGCCATTAATAAACTTCAAAAGTATTAAACCAAACTGTGATTTTTTATTACTATATGAATATGTGTAGAGTTTACATCGAGGCTATCCAGCCTATCAAGCCTGCGCTCTAAGTTGTCGAGCTGTTCCCGAGCAGCAAAATTAGGGTCAAGGGCGTTGAGTTGCAGGCCCACCTCTCTTGATACCAGATCCGCAGTCTCCTTCCGAAGCACAGAAATATTAGTCGCCATTGAAGATAGTTTACTGTTGAGGGAGGTTATATCCGTCACGAGGTTCTTGATGTTACCGTTCAGCTTGTCATTTACCTCTTCCATACGCTTCCTAATGTCCTTAATTTCAGAAGATGGGTTGGTGGACACTCCCGCCCCCGAGCAAGGTTTGCAGCACCACACGAGGCAATCCTCTTTGTCATTGCAAAGCCTTTCAAATAACGCCTCAGGAATCTCCGCGCACTTATAGTGGTACCACCACAAGCACAGGTTGCACTGTATCGCGCCTTTCTTAGCAGCAAAAGTACAAATGGGACACTTACCAATGGTTAGAGAGTAAAAAGACTGAAGTAAACTTCGACTAACGAATTAAGTTTTTTATGAACCAGTAGTGTTTTTTTTTAAAGCGAATTTAAAATTTTTCCGAAAACCGAAGGAAAGCATAATTACTTGCCTTTTGCAACAACTTTTGGCAGAAACTTATTGACTTCTTCAAAGCGTCTGGGATTTCATTCTATTTAACTTAAATTGTGAGTAGGATCGGGGTGGGTGGACGAGACGGAACCTAACCGCGAAACCATATTCAAAATTGTTGTCCTAGGCTGGTGGTATGAGAGAACCGATACTTAACTTTGTAATGCGTCAGTTGTTTAAAGTATTTAGTCCCAATAGTAGCAGGTTAACAATTTTGTATTTAGAATACGTTGGAGTTATGGTGGGATGATGATGAATATGTGATAGAGGAGTGATGATGTTTAACTTTGTATTGTATACATTGATTTTGATGACTCTTTTAATGGATAACTAACTTTATAACACGTAGACCGATTTGAATGATTATTTTGTTGTTATATGAAATATGGTCTCTAATTTCTACTATCAAAAAAGATTTAGAGCAATGGTGGAGGTGGAAGGTAAAGCCTAATTTTGTAACGCGTGGACCTTTGGATGATTCTTTACATTTGTTTAGAATACGTAACCCCATTGCTACTAAGAGAAAAATTGTGTACCTTTTGTGTGGGAGGGGGAGTGGTGTAACCTAACTTGGTAACGCCATAGTTAGAATTGAGGTTCGATAGTTTTTTTATAAGCTTGCTTTTGATATCCAGAAGGACTGCAAATAATGGGTGAGTTGTAGAACTCAGAAAATTTCTAGATGTCAGGCAACTCAACTGAATTTGCCCGAATCTAATTGAGGCGGCTGAGTTTTACAACGATTGACATTTGGGATAAGTGCATAGCATTTCATTTTGACAGTTTCCAAATAGTAACAAAAACAGTGTTTATTGATTGTAACGCTTCAAATTCTCCTAAGTATGTAGGGACTATGTATGGATTGACCAACTCAGCGGGAAATACCTGTGGTTTCTTAGCACCCTACATCATAGGCCCTATTTTTGACGGAAATGAAACAATGGAGGATGGTTTTCTACATTGCTGCTTCTTTTATTTAGCATTCGCTAGCTCAGAAGAGCAACCGTGTTCAAAGAATAGACGACGAATAAATCGCATAAATTGATGAAGGTAATAAACACTTTCAAGATATTTTTACAGGTAAAGTTATTATTGATTCCTGTACAGAAGTTATTGTGATCAATCCAAAGAAAAGGTTTTTGTGGCTTTATACCGCGATATTTTATTCCAATGTACGAGAAAAGTGTATGAAAGCAATCATATTATTATTTTGTTGAATAAAATACTTTTAAGTAAATTATAGTATTATTCTGATATCCTTATGCATTCATTCAGAAAGTTTTTAAAGCATAAACGAAAATAAAACTGTCTAGCTCACACATTATATACTCCCAATTCCCAGTTTACTAACATTACAATCAACGCAACCATTTCTCAGGTCCTCAATCATTCGCTTGATAAATTGTCATTTGTTATTTAAACCTTGTATACCTTGATCTTAATCTAAAGGCTTCTCGAGCAGAAATCTATTTATCTTTATTTAACTATCCACTATCTATCTATTCAATTTAATTCACTAGATTGGGTATAGTAGTAGTACAAATTAGTTTCTAAATGGCGAGTTCGCTGCCACGTTTTGGTTAGTCTAGTGACAGGGGGAAAACAAGCTGGTTTATGGAGATTTCACGTAACGGTTAAATTTGTTTTCTAGGGTAGTGTTTGAGCGAGAAAAACTTCACCCGATTCAAGACAACGAAATTCCAAACCGATTCTTAAAACACTGGCAATAACATTTCTCACGATTATCTTTAACAATTGCATAAACAACTCTATCTTTATTATCAAACATTGGCAAAATTCTGGAAAGAATTCCTTTAGACAAAATCGACGACTTCATCTACGAAGAAGAAGTAATAAAGGATTATTATAAGAAAAATTAATGGTAGTGTGTAATGAAGAAAAAATTTACAAAAGCTATTAATAATAAAGATATTGTAATAGTCATTGATTTAGTTCTGAGTTAAATTACATTGTACTTAAAATATAATTGGAGATGGAGAACTTAGTGTAGAGTGAAGAATTCTACAAATTAATTTTTGATAACTCTAATTTAATATCAATGATAAATCTGTTTCAGTGGATTCAAGCAGTTCATCGGAGGATTGAAAATTATGTATACGAAGTTGTACCTAACTATAGCGCTGACGACTTCAAAAGTCATTTTCTTATGAATACCTTTGAGGTACCTTTGAATATAATTAGTTAATTATTGCAATACTCATGAATTTTGTATTTTAGATTTTGTTGAAAAATTTTGGCAGCTTTTGGGAAGAACCCAGTATTGGAAGAACCCAATGTCGTTTTGAGAAGGCCATGTTAACGACAATTTGGTATCTCAGCAACAAGGAAAGCTACAGAGAAGTTGGTGATAGATTTGATTTAGAAAAAGGGATGACGTAAAGAACGGTCCTAAACATATCAAAATTAATGTATGCGCAAAAAAAGAAATACATACCATTGCCCGAAGGAGACAGCTTGAGAAGGACAGTAGATAAATTTAATATCTTAAGAGGAGCAATTCTTTCCCAAATGTTGTATCATGCATTGACGGTACACAAATTGTTATAACCGGTCCATTGTCTGACAATAGTTATTATAACAGACATGGTCAACATTTTTTGCAATTGCAAGCAGCATGCAACACGGAAATGATATTTACGGATGTATACGTGGGATGCCCCGGAAGTGTACATGATGCTCGCGTGTGGCGTAATAGCAACTTGCATAAGAAACTGTCTGAGCAAACTCTTCTACCATCAGATATGCATTTGTTGGGTGATTCGGCTTCCCCAATTTCAAAATTTTTAATGACGCTTTATAAAGATGACGGGCATTTAAATTCAATAAAAAAAAACATTGAATAAATGGTTGAGTACAACACGGGTTGTCATCGAACAGGGATTTGGCCAACTAAAAGGAACATTTAGAAAGTTGAAGTATTTAAAAATAAGGAAATTAGAAAAGGTTAAGTAGAAAGGAGAGCAGGAAATGCAAAGAGGGAAGATTTAGCGCAATTAGTATTCAATAGTATAAATTAGTATTCAATAAACAGTTGTGTTGAATGTAAAGTGTTTTAATTTTTTTAATTAATATTAGGAGTTTGAGTTGAACCGCTGTTCCCCAAAATCAAATTAAATTCAGTTGCGAAAGCAAATTAATAAATAAGTTAAACTTATTAAGTGATTGTGCCATCTTCGCAAAGGGAAGGGCTTTTATGCTCTATTTAAAAGCACAGTCTGGTGAGTCCGTTCCATTTAATATCGTGTTTTTCCATCCAACATTCAATGTAATCGTGCTTCATTGAATGCGTTTAACGGGGCTCCACTGCTGAGCATTTGTTTTGTTTTGTGTTGGGCAAATTAAGACCGGGACACTATGCAAAAATGTTTATTTAATTTTTGCAACATTCGTGGCTTGAAAAGTAACCATTTTTCGGTTTACTGCCACTTGATCCCGGAAAATCCGGCTCTTTTTGCACTGAGTGAAACCAAGGTTGTTTCCGATTCTGATATTAATCAGTATCACAGCCTTGGATTTAACTTAGTGCCGCTCTTCTCTCCTCAGAGGGGAATCGCGGTTTATATTAGAAATGATCTTAGTGATCTTTTATCCCTCACTCTCAATCCTATTCATAGTTTCCCCGACGACAGCACCCTTGATTTCGCGTACTCATTTGATTCTGTAATAAAGTGGAAATGCTACAGAAGTCAGAGGCCGAAACTTTCAAACGGGGTGTACAACGACACCTTCTTTACTCAATCTCCTAACCCATTTCCGTCACCCTTAATTCCTTTCCTGCCAAGGCTGTGCTTTAGCATCATAGGGCATCCCCTGAGCTTTGGCAACATCATATAAAAAAAAAATTAATAAATTTTTCTTTTTTAACATTTCTATTCTTTAATGGCCTTTACTCTTCGTTCTTCTTACGATTTCAGTTTCTTTAACTGTTCTTTCTGCCAGTCCAATTACTCGCGTTTAAGTTGTAATAATTCTTCCGACATATTGGACTTCCTTTTTTGAAGTCGAGTTGTACCGCTGCTTGTTGATTGTACAGACAAATTAGTGTCGTCGTCGTCGGAAATGACGCCACGTACAGTATCATCCGGAGGCTGGACACTTGCCTTTACACCAAGCAGCATCAAAAATTTCAAGATATGGGCACAATGGTGGCACTTCTCCCGTTTTATTTTTTCCCCAGTTTCTTATATACGTCTGTTTTAAATTGTAAAATTTTTTTCCATATCCCTTGCAGACGCATTGTATCCTTTAGAATTACAATTTTTTGCAACAGTTTGCCACAACTTTGATTTTTTGCTAACGGGACAATTAAATTTTGACTTACTCTCCAGTCGCAGCGATATTAATAAACGAATTGTTTTTATCGTCCCAAAAGGAAGCATCCCTAACTGGACTGGATATTAAGTTTAAGTTTTGTAGAGCTCAGGCCGCTTTGATATCGGCTATACATGGTGGAGTTCAACGAAAAATCCATGAAATTAACTTGTTTACTCCATGTACAAATCACTAAATTATATTAAATCTTTGCGGAATACATTCATTTTCTTTAGTTCCTTCAAGCGAAATCTGTTTTGGTACATTAGACAAATTCTATTTTTGTTTTCTCTGTTTCTACCTAAATATTTCTTCAAAGCAGTGAAAAAACAATGTTGAAAATATAATGAACTGGAAGAAATACAGGGTGTAACGTTTCTAGAGGTCAATAAGAGTACAAATGATAGCTCTTACCTAGGCAAACCAAAAATTGAATGGCAGGGGGGGGGGCAATCTAAACCGTTTGGGAGTTACAGGGTGATTCATAAATATAAGTTTTTCATTGTATGCACATTACTCTTTTATTTTTAACTTTTGATCTACCCAACACAGTGACATCAAACAAAAATTTTCAATAATGTTGATCAAACTCGTATCACTGCAGGTACAGTCACTTCTAAAAGCGAAAAAAATGGTTTTCAATTTCCTAAAATTCCGAATTTTCCCAAAATTTCTCCGAAATTCATGTAATTAGTACACCCCTTTTTAATCTTGAATGGATTGCCCATCTTATTACCTTTCCAAAAACGTATAAACATGGAAAGATAGACAAAGGATTACAAAAACTGCATCCTTAGAAATCCCTGACTACCTAATTATTTTATTGCATTTTAGGTAGGAAATTCTTTAAATAAACAAAATTTTTAAGATAAAGGGTCGAAAATGTTTGTTTTGGGTGAAGAGGTCGTTAATTTTAATTATTGCTGCAAAAAAGTTATAGAAATGTTAGTGTAATTTTGTTTTATTGCCGATACTAGCTAGTGTAAGCCAGAAATCACACCCTCGTATCCTGGCGTTCAGTTACTCGTACATGATGGAAATTTTGCTATAAAAAAGGGTTAGTCAGCAAGAATACCTAACATAGTTGAAAAACAACTGAATAAGTATGGTTGTTTTTACACAAAAATTATTAATAAATGGTAGAATTTACTTTTGAGGAATACGTGGATATTATTTACATTTATGGTGTAGTAGACGAAAATGATAGAGCGGCTGTACTGGAATATCAATGGAGATTCCCTAATCGGTGAGCACCCCAACAAAGGGTATTTCCACGGACTTTCCGAAGGTTGAGAGAAAGAGGAAGTGAACTTCAAACGACAGGGAGACACGACCCGAAACTTCGGGAACTTCTGCATACGTCGAGCAGCAAGTAATCACCGTCGTGAGGCAGGACCCTGAGACGAGCACGAAACGAGTCGGAAGGCGATTAGGAGTGTCTTCATCTAAGGTTTGGAGGGTTATTCATCGAGGGGGATTATGTCCGTCCGTCATCAACCAGCCCAAGGACTACTGGAAGGAGATTCTGAGAGAAAATTTTTTAAATTTAGCACTTGGCTTGCGGAAAGCGACATGGAGAATAGGGCGTTTCTTCCGTCCATCATCACCCAACCCAAGGACTACTGGAAGGAGATTCTGAGAGAAAATTTTTGAAATTTAGCACTTGGCTTGCGGAAAGCGACATGGAGAATGGAGCGTTTCTGGGCCGAATTCTGTGGACAGATGAATCTCAATTCACCAGGAATAGTATCATGAACTTTCATAACCTTCCTGGTCGAACACTAACCCACACAGGGCAAAGGTGACCTCATTCCAGCAGAGATTCAGTGTCAATGTTTGGACTGCCGCAAGTGCTTAATAGTCAAAGTTATGTGGACTTTTTGGACAACACACTGCCAGATCTAATAGAGGAGAACCCTATGGACAATCTTAGGGGAATATCTCACCAACACGATGGAATACCAGCGCATACGGCTAACATTGTGAAGGTAATACTAAATGAACAATTTCCTAACCACCGGATTGGAGGAGGTGCACCGATTTCTTGGCCTGCTAGAAAAAAAGTATACTAATTACATGAATTTCGCAGAAAATTTGGGAAAATGCTGAATTTTAGATAATCGGAAACCATTTTTTCCACTTTTGGAAGGGACTGTACCTGTAATGGTTGGACAGTCCATTGGGATAGTAGTTTTTAGCGTTTGTTTGATGTCGCTATGTTGGGAAGATCAAAAGATAATAATAAAAGAGTAATGTGCATACCATGAAAAACTGAAATTTATGAATCACCCTGTAACTTCCAAACGGTTGAGATTGCCGCCCCCCCCCCCCCCTGCAATACAATTTTTTGTTTATCTAGGTGAGAGCTATCATTTGTACTCGTATTGACCTCTAAAAACGTTACACCCTGTATGTAGTCCCTAAAAAGGTAATCTTAACAATCGATCAGCTGCAAGTTTACTCATTCCCGCTTTACGCGAGTTTACCTTTCTGAGTTGTTAACACTCTTGAAACGCCACTTTAATAGAAGTTAATATGACTCAAAATATCAGCAAATTCCAAAAATTACGTTACAGATAGGACTATAAACTTAAATCAGATAGAGCTATAATTTGATTTGGAAAAACGTGAAAAACGAAAATTTAAAAAGATACTACTTGGAAAACTATATCGCGACATTGGATTCACAATAAAAGTCCTCTGCAATGGGTATAATCTTAAGCACATTTAAAATTGTTCAGTTTGTTTTGATGGTAGTGCCTAATAACATTTTACGGTCATCCATATTAAAGCGCAGCAAGTGGAAAGTGGGGAAAGAAGTAAAGAAATTTCGACGCCGCTTATGTGTCACCAATGCAGGTGCAGAAATAGCTCTTGAATAGTACAAAAAAATTTTCAGCTTATTAATAAATGAGACTGCAATTAATACCTTTACATGTTTAACATACAATACTGTTTAACAATTTTTGTGCCGATAACGTCTTGTAAAAATTTTTCGAAAGTTAAATTAATCAAAAATTATTTAAGAAGCACTAATAAAAATAATTTAGCAATTTTATCCACATAAAAAAACTAGCGAAGGCATTAGATTTTGGTGATGTTATAGATAAATTAAATAAAATTAAGGCTCGAAAACATCTTTTATAAACAGTTATGTGTTACTGTTACTCTTCAGTTTTATTACGTTATTTTTTTTTTATATATTTTTCTATAAGACACTTTGTATTAGAGACCTCCCTGGGCCTACGAAAAGGTTAGTCAGCCACTGGAGCTCACTGGAGTCGACTGAAACTCTGCTTGATACTAGAAATTTGGACTTAGGACGATTTAAACTTCGCTTGGTAGTAGTAGTCCAATTATATATCGAGAAGATGCATCAGATGCAGTTCGCAGTTTTTTAATAAATTAAAAAGATCGTTAAGAACATATGCAATAAAATTGGGCCGAAAATCGAACCTTATGGAACACCAATAGGTCCTGAAGAACACTAGATTGTCTACCATTCAAGTGAACTGTTTGATACCAATATCAGTTACATAGTTGAAGACCATATTTGTAGCTTTTATGGAAAAATTGAAGCCAGTAATATATTTTAGAAATAGCTAACGATGATCGACGGTGTCGATTACGTTAAATCTAACAAAATCAAAATGGAGATGTCATCCTCATCTATGGCTTCACGAATATTTTCAGTGATCATAATAAGGGACGTAATACAGCTTTCATCGGATCGAGAGCCCAATTGGTATTGACTACTTTAGAAAGATACGGCAGTATACTTATGGAACAAAAGTCGATACATTGCTTTTCTTTTAATATGTGAATAACTTTGGAATATTTCCAAGATTGGGGAACAACAAAGTCATTAAGCAATTGTTTATATTATGTCTGCCGAGTTCGACTTTACGTGTAAATAAGCGTCGACGTTGTCATTCTCCGTTGCTCTTTCAAACCTAAAAAGAGAGTCCGCACTAAAAACCAGGTGTGAGCCTGAAAGATCGCAACATTTTATTGTCATTCAAATCATAGAAATAATTTTATTACAAAGGGCTCGATACTACAGCCAAGGACAGTTAGGTACTTTCATGTAAGTGTAAAGTCCAATTATTTAGATATTGTACTTGTTCATCAACATTTAAAATGTATCGCACAACGCTCTAATCCATAGAGAGAGAGAGAGAGAGAGAGAGAGAGAGAGAGCATAGCTGACCATGACCAGATCATAATCAAATATACCAGCAATAGGCAACTGGTTTCTGAATACAATTTGAGATTTGACTTAGTGAGCAGTAAGCGCTTTACACAGCTTTTACTGTCAAAATAAATACCTTCATAATATGTGCCATTACTCCAACTGAATTTTCCGTCACCATGAAATCTCTTCCCTATTGTTGATCCGTGGTATGTGTTGCCGTTTCTAAATTTCACTCTTACTTTGTTCGAGAAAATGCTGCCCACCGACGATTCGGACCCGTTTTGCTAAATTAATAACTTCATAAGTGATGCGCCATTATAAAATATATATTTAATTTACATCTGTTTTGCTATTCTCAGGCTTTAGCTCCCCATCTTGGTCACTCCACTCCTCGACGATGATTGGTAACAAACCCTCGTAAAACTCATCAATTACACGACTTTCTGGTTGGGAGCATATATCCTCTTCAGGACCCTCTTCTTCATAAACAAATTCTGCATCATCCATACCTGTCATTTTTCTTTGATAAAATGCAATAAAATTTTAATTACATCCTGTTTCTGGCATCCTATCGAAGCAATCATTGACTACGAATGAACTAAATTGTTTTGAATTAGATTGTTACCCTCGGGGAGAATAAAAACTTTTTAAATTTCGAATATTTGTTTAAATAAAATCCGGCGTAAAGGAATAACTAGATACTAGTTACAGTAAAGTGTTAAATTCAAAATGTCTGCAACCACTTCGGAAACAAGTATTACTACAACAAATGCGTCTGAATTTTCCTCAGACAGCACTTGTACGGAAAACGAATTGCATAAGGAAATTTCCGTAAAACAACCCGGTCCGGTGGAAAATCAAATCGAGGAATTTTTGAAGAATTGGGATCCTAAAGGACGATTTATGCAAAAGAAATTGAAAAATCAACAGAATGAAGAGAAAGAAGCTTCTGATCACGAACAAAATACACTTGCAGAGGATATGATGACTAGTTACTTAAGCGTTGAAGAGCCAACCACATATAAGTCGTGCTACAGTCCACTGCCAATAAATGCTCAAATATGGCAACAAATAAATGGACATCAACCATATGATGTTACCAAGATAACTTATAAGCCAGGAATAAAATATGGTCCCTTACAATTTGAAACGCCTATAAATAACCGTATTCCTTCGGAACCTAACATGGTTTTAAGTAATCTGCAAACTCCTAAACTTCAACAACCCAGCAATATCAATTTGAACGCAGCAATGATGTCCCCTGATGTATATTTTGCAAAAAACTCATATCTGGAAAATCCATATAGAACAACCGTATCTCAACACGGTGACTCAAATTCGCATGTTCAAGAAGTTAAAAATCTTGAAGAGCAGGAAGCCAAAATAAGTTCTTTAACTGAAAAATTGGCAAATATGACAGAGGAAAATGAAACTTTGAAAGCACAGTAAGAAAGCTGACACCAGCAGTACTCAAAAAAATTTTAACATTTTATTTTCTAGGATTGAAAAACAACAATCTAGCCTTCAGGACCTTGGGCCCAGGTACAAATATTTAGAAGAGAACTTTGAAGAATTTATCAAAATGAAAGAGGAATATCTCAAATTGAAAAAAGGAGTGGGAAAAGAAGTTGTGTTCAAAGAAACGCAGAACAAGTTTGTACAGGTATTCTGTTTTTTAAGGTGTGCGTTGAGCACTTAGTACTTACATTAACCCATATTCGGTTCAAGGCCACTATTCTATTTGAGGAAAATTAAAAATCTGATTGGGTTTTATCTCTTTTCTATAAGCATTTTTAATTTTAGTACAGGAGTATCAGTTGTGTTACACAACAAATAGCAGAGTTTCAAGAATAACTGACTTAAATATACAAATGTTTCCTCTGTTTTCCAACCCGATAAACCAAAAACCGGCGAAAGGTTCTTTTTGTGAGCTAAAAGCATAGAAATTCGAAGTACCGTCATTGGCAATTGCTTAAACAGGTCCGTATCTTGAGCCAGTTTCTGTATTTTTAAGTTGAAAAACTGGCTGGATACATTTTACTCTACCAGCATAGCAATGTTAAGCACAGTAAATTTTGACCCGCTCTAGTGTTCTCGAAATCGAAATAAGGGAAATTGATTACTAGACTAACTTTAATGGAGTAAATAAGTCGGAAGAGCATGCTAATATTTGCTGCACCTACAAAACCTCCTTGTCCCCCGTTTTCGACCTCCTATAAACATGCTAAGTAACGGGTGTTTGGAAGGGAATAATTCGTATTTTTGGAGAAGTTTAAAGACAAGGAAAGGGCTATGGTTGGGGGAGAGCTATAACCACCTTAAGGGGTTGAGACAACCTTTCCGACGGGTAGAAAAATCATTTATTGTTTTTACTTTTAATCGGGATAACGGAATGGTCAATAAAGTCACCATTGATTGATTTTTCGCCCCTAAAGGTAGTGAACCTACCCTCCCAAGGTATTGAAAAATAAATATATATATATTTCCGGTGTATTGCCGTTTCTTATCGGATCAAGGTACTTTGAAATTCACGCTGGTTCGCGGTAACCGAGAAAAGATACACGATCACTTGACGCCGCGTCCACCGGTTCCACGGTAACCGAGAAAAGACATACAATCACCACGAAGATTCCACGACGTATGGGTGCTGTTGAGTACCACTAAGAACAAAGTTATTTCAAATGTGTCTTTATTCACCATTTTAATGAAAGTAACCAAAAACTGTGGTTTGTGTTGAAACCAAGTTAGCCGGTGCTCTCAACATGTTGAATTTAGCCACGCGCCCTAGCTACTCATTATTGAGTGAAGAAGAGGAATGGCGTCTCTGTGATAATAGGCTCGTAGACGAAGATCAAGAACTAGATTTTTCCACCCGGGCTCGGACCACTGCAGTGTTTTTCAAGTAGAGGTTCTGGACATTGAAAAGGCGACAAGAGTATTGCTGCCGCACAAGTAACTAGCAAGACGTAGCGTAATTTATTTTTATAGTGATAGTCTATCGCGCCATCAAGACGCTCGGCTCAAATACTATTAAGGCAAAGCCACTGCGTAGCTGCAGGAGCAGTCTCCAAAACGTGGGCTCCACCCAAGGTGATTCTCCTCTAGGTGATATATTAGATAATGAAGCACCCGATGTTCAGGAAAATGAGAAATCGACCTGAAAGCTTTTCAGCTCGCCGAGCACAGATGGAGCGATCTAACAACCTGCGGCCTATAAAGATATGGCCTTACTAGAATAAAAAGATAACGGCGCTTTTATTAAGAGGTGCAGCAGGAATCTCAGTAATATCAACATGCAAGTGTATTCTCGCCAACGACTTCTGACGGAGTTGGGCAAAAAGTGCAGTCACTATTTTTATCGTATTCTCTACCTTAGAAGCTGCTACGAGTAGTAGGTTTTGTAGCTCCAAATCCAAATGTGTTTGAGCACGGAATCCCACTAAAAATTACTCAATGCAATACCGTGCTTGTGCCTTGAAAAGTCACGTTATCAATATCAGCTAAAAAATTTGTGAGCGGAATAGTCACAAGGAACACTAAGGCCATTAACTTCATTTTATGCATATATACTCTACCAAATCAAATGCTTCAACGCTGCAGTATGCATTGAAGATAAGAAAAATGACTTTCATGACACGCGTCAAAAAATCTTCTATGTACATTTGTTTGAAAAATACTAATAATTTTTCTGAAGGTTATTTCCCTTTTTGTTTATTGTCATCATATAATAGAAATTTATGTTATAAAGTGAGGTAGGGGTGCTCCATATATTTAAATAACATATTTAGGGAAACCTCAACATTGACTCTTGTCCAAAATGTTTCAATTTGATAGGATATCTTAACTCATCATTGTCCCTTTTGCTCTATATGTGGCTTCAGTCAAAGTGACTGTCTGCCTACCTGACTATGTCCTTGCATTCGAACATACCAAGATGTCGGAGTTTTATAAAAAAAATCTGCTTAAAAAAGGAAGATAATAATATAATTTCGTTAGAATTGGTGTGATTTACAACAAACTTTTGGTATTTTGCAACAAAACAAAATCCCATAAAACATAAAGATGTATTTACACATTTTGGCTAAGTAAATACACATACACGTTCCACTTAATCAAGTAAGAAAACAATATTTTCCTTAAGCTTTTAATCTTCAACTTCTGCATCAATTTGCAAATTTGGGTACCTTTTCTATTAATATTCCCCACGTGTCGCGCGGTTGGCTTCAGAGAGGTAGTAAAAAAGCTCTTAACTTGTAATTAAATTAATTACTAAGCAAATTTCCCTCCGTTATAGATAGATAGATCCCTAAGAAACATAGATCCCTAAAAATGTCGGTGTCTGGGGTATAAGTTCTGGTCTGGGTAACATTCCAGGGAAGAACGATTAATTGTTGTTCACCAATAAAACCAAAATACCGAACTTTCAGCTTCCTAAACTAAATAAACACACACTTGCGCTATCCTTCAGAACAAAGTATCTGGGCGTTACACTGGATACAAAACTAAACTGGAAAATAAACGGGGAATAACGGATCAAGAAAGTGTGCATAGTTTTCTATGCCTATAAAAGAACCTTTGGGGACTCCAACCAAAGATGATCCTTTGGATGTACACAGCCGTGGTACGACCTATACTCACGTATGGGTCACTAGTTTGGTGGCCTGTAATAAGTAAGAGATATATTAAAACAAAACTCAGCAGAATACAGAGAGCAGTAGGGGTGGGGCTTAACTTTTTCTTCACTTAGGTAAGGTTTTTAAAGAAAAATCCGAACCTTTGATAAAAACACTTTATTTAATAAAATCACAACGTTTAATAGGAACACAATATTCGGAAAGCAAAATTGATTTTGCAGAATACAAAACTACCGAAAAATTATTCTGATTATTTCGAGTTGAAATTTTTTCGTGGACTGACGTCCGGTTATATTTTGAAAGCTTTCTTACTTAGCTTATTAGCGAAAAATGCTCCCACAGATTACTTGACATTGTTTAGGTGGCATCTTTCTAGTCACGCTTTTAGTGACAGTGAGAAAGTGTCATCTTAATAATTCGTGTTAATTCCATATCTGTTTAATTCCATATTTGTTTTTTATTTCCTCTATGTTAAGGGTAGTTGCTGACGAAGTGTCTGATCGTTCCAAAGCTGAGTCTCAGCAAAAATTTCGCCGTCCAGGGAAGAGCGGAGACACGGTGAGGTCAGAAACCTTGATATAGAAATATTTACGGACGACTCCACAATGGACTGAGGAGTTGAGCATTAATATACTCCGAATCGCTGAAGATCTCCAGGTCATTGAGACTTCCAGACTACTCCAGCGTCTTTCAGGCAGAGGTGCTGGCTATGCGGATTACAAGACACAGATATCAGGGGGAATCATAGAGCTGACGAGCTAGGTAGGCGGGGCTCTGATCTTCCTGGCGCCCTTGCGGAGATGATGCACATTTCACTTGGGAGCGTTAAGAGGAATATCTTCTCGCACTATGCTGCAACAAATTGGCAAAGATATCGGGGAGCAAAATTGGAGAATTCATCCACTTCTTGAATTCTACAGGATGGATCTGATAACCTCCTCTCGATGGCTCTTATCTCGGATTATACCAGACCTTATGCCAGAATAATCGAGTCACGAGTTTCTGTGGTATCCAAACGACACATTGCGTGCTAATTGGGCCTCCGCCGCTGTGGGTACCACCACTTTAACTAACTAACTAAGGAATTAATTGAAATTAAAAATATTAAAGGAAATACTTTTATTACGTATGGTTAGGTTTTTTCATTCTGCTTGATCTTGGTTGAAGTTGTCACAGAGACGTCGTAAAATGACAGTTTTGGGGGGCTATTATACTTGAAATTATATCTTACCTATAAACAAATTTACTGCGGCCATGATCAAAATGTGCTTGTAGTTTGATCAGCTGTTACTTCAGAAAATTGCGTTATGTTCTTTCTTGCATCAGCAATGCAACCACATATCATTACTTCTCCACCAGGCTTTCTTCGTTCTGACATTCTGCCACCCGAAGGAAAAATAATAAATTTGCTCTCATCAGAAAACAAAACCACCATCCCAAAATCTAGAGCTATATTTTTATAATTTGCGCAATTTCTACCCTGTTTTTTCCATCATACTCTGGCCCTATATTGTAAAGTTGAACCAACTTTACAAAAACCGCAAATTTTATATTTATTGCGACATTTTTAAGTCGCTGATTATTTAATTCTTTAAATTAATAATAATATTTCAATTAATTTAAATATTACCACTACTTGAACATACATATTTCTTCTGTACTGCACAAGATATGAGCCGAAAGTGTGGGCACTTATGCGGACTTTAACAAGCAGAAGCATAACAAGTGTGGGATAGCACTAACTAACTATCCACCTGTTGCCAATCTATCTGGAGTTGGCAAGACCATTTTGGCGATTATACGAATCTCTGCATTTCCAATGCAAACAATTTAAGTGTTCCTCCCTATATGAATTTTCTAAAAGTAAGTCCTCAACTCCGAATTTATTTTGAAGTGAAACTTCTTTTGTCGCGATAGGTTAAAAAATTAAACGCTTATAACAATCACTTTATCAAGAACACCACGTCAGGATCTCGATTTAACAAAAAAAAAACGAACCAAATAAATAACGTTACCGTCAGTTCTTTAAAATTTCATCGAATGCATTTCGACGAGCATAACAATATTGGTTCTTTCTGATACGTTGGTACAAAATGAGTAATGACTAATGGCTTGTATATATGTACTTTATTGAACAAAAGTTGGGGTAAAATACCAGTTGAATTGAGTGGTGATCTCAGTGTTAACATCGCCAAGCCAAAATACAACAAATTAAAATTTAAACTGAATAATAATCGAATACAAGTTCGGCAACAACTATCGACTCAGACATTTAGAAGTTTGGCTTTAACCGCGCATGGCGTCCATGTACTTCTTTTCTTTCTAAACACTACGTATATGATTTTAAACAAGTCGACTGTATCTTATATAATAATATAATATAGGGTGCTTTTACAGAAAATTACTTCGTTAAGTTATAACGTGTTTTCCTCGTATCTAGGCGGTTACTGGTTTCCTTCAGGGGATAAGCTCGTCGGATCCAAGGTCAGTGGCTTTTGAAAGAAACAAAACCAATACAATTCAATTTATTCACAGTGTCAATTATTGTCCTATATTCTAGTCACTTCACACAATTATACTAAATAACAATAGTTATATTTTACTTTAAGTTTGTACTGCTCTAACTTTTTAAAATACTGCACTGTTTGACGGGTCTCTGTTCTTAGATGATTCGTACTCCTTTGCTATGTCCTGTGGTGTCGTTGATTTGCTCTGTCCCAGGATGAATACGGTTCTAGATAAGTCCCGCTTTTTTTTAGCCTTACCTTCGGGGGAAATAAGAAAGTTTCCTACGAGAGGAAGAGACAAAGAAGGATCAGTGTGTACGGAGGAAAATAATGCCTAGAGTACGACGGACAATATTGTTAGAAGGGTGGGACGTCTTATTACGGTCATGGCGATAAACTTGTAAGAGGGGGATACCTAGATTACCAGGGTGACACACTGGTTATGCGAAGGACTTGTACTAGGGGAGCGCTCTAGTACGGAAAAACGGTATGAGTTTCCGACACCAGGGAAGCACGCTGGTGAGGGAAAAATAATACGAGTGGCCAACACTAAGGAAGCGCTCTGGTGAGGGCTGTAGCCAGGTACCCAGGGAAACGCACTGGTTAGACGAGTGTCTTACACCAGGGAAGAACGCGAGTGACTCACACTTGGGAAGCGCTCTGGTGCGAGAGATAACGGTATGAGTGGCCAACACCAGCGAAGCGCACTGTTTTATTTTTCTGTTTTAAGTGTCTTCCATCCAAAATCCGAATCGGTGCACGCGTTAAGAGTTAGTTTTAACCCCTACCCCACCTCCATTCCACTTAACTTTTTTTCTCATGGTATCAATAAAGAAACATACTCTACCGAACAGAAAAGGAATCATCGAAATCGGTCCACGCGTTATAAAGTTAGGTTGCACCCCCACCCCCCACCACCATCCCACCAAAATTTTTTCTCGTGGTATCAACCACGGAACATACTCTACCCAACAGAAAAAGAATTATCCAAATCGGTCCACGCGTTACAAATTTAGACTACCCCGGTGAACATACTCTACCAACAAGAAAAAGAATCATCAAAATTGGTCGACGCGTTACGAAGGTAGGTTCGGTCAGACATAAAAAAAACGCGTCGAACTTAGAACCCCTTTGTTTTTGAGAAGTCGGTTAAAAAAGGCACCGCGCGGATGGGCCTATAGAAATCTCACCAGAAAAATTGAAAAACGACTTGAGCAAACCAATCTGTCCATAATGAAAATTTTTGACGATACTGCACTTAACACCCTCGTGACTTTGCCAAGAAGCAAAATGTTTATCACACGTACACTTAGAACAGAAAACGAAAGGAAGTGCAATACTGTCTATAAACCGTGTACGTGTTTCCCGATTTTTTGTTCGTGGAAAAGGTGTGGGAAAGGAACCCAGCCTTCCGAAATGTCAATTTGACTTGGACTTTCTGAAGAGTGCACATTCAAAGTGTTTATAGAGTGTTTGTTAATAATTTTCACTGTTCAGTTATTAAAAGTGTTGTAATTTTACAAATAAAGACAATTAATATTTAAAAGACTGTTTTGGTTTAGTTTACTAAGAATCTGAGGTGCTTAATTTGAACATTTTTCGTGATGAAGTGTGCGGTATTTTGTTGTAAAAATAATCGACGCAATTGGTGTGGAAAATCATTTTTCAGGAAAGTTAAATTTTATAATAAGTAATTATACAGCATTTTCTTTGAAATATGTGCAAAAGCTGTGTAAATAAAAGCTAAATTACCAAAGAATATAAACATTTCTCTTGATCGCGCTCGTTTGTTTACATTTGAGTTTCATCAGAGTTTTGGATCGCCTTTGTGGTTTCAGCGAAAGCTGACGGAAGTTTTTGTCTAGGGGCTCTAATTAAACTTTAAAAATATTAAAATATTTTTCTACTTTTTGATATTTTAGATTTCCGAAAGATAAAGACTTTAGAGAATTGTGTTTAAAATCCATCGATAAAGCTGATTAGATACCATCCAATGGTAGTAATGTTTGCGAGGACCACTTCGAATGAGTCAAAAATTTACTACTTCCATGGTGAAAACTAAAAAATTCACACCTTTCAAACACATAAGGAAAATTCGGAAACTTTTTGAGCATAGTGCACTTCCTTTCGTTTTTTGTTCAAAGCACGGACATGGCTCTTACTTTCCTGCCATTGCAATTCTTTGTTATAAGAAAAATACTCATAGAAATTCGGTACACTGACGGCATAATTATTGCTCCAGTTTGGAACGACAAGCTTTGAAGGGGGATTCCTATTCTCATTACAGTGTACTCTTGTAAGCTAACATTTGAAACAATTTTGTTTAACAAGGTGACTTGTGCTTGCTAGAAAATTACGTCAATGTTTTTTTTAAGTGACCACTAACGAAAAAAACTGGACAAGTGCGAGATTGACTCACGCACCACAAATTAACGATTTTTGGATTTTTTTTTCTTTACTAATGCCGTGAGACCTTGCTTCTTGCCAAAAATTCCGTGATTCTAGGTCAACGGGAAGTACTGCTTTTCATTTATTTGCGAGTGTTTGGCTTGACAGCCAGACGAGCTACGAAGTGATTCTATAAGGCTTCCATTTTCATTTTCAGGTACGGAACCATAAAAATGAACATAAAAAAGGAAGTAAAGAACATAATTATATTTTAGTTGTAAGATAACACTTAATGTTATCTCGATATACTCGTAATCTTATGATATAAGAATAATAAATTGTATTTATCGCTTAGAATGGCAATTGGTATTTAATTGTCCCAGTTTTTATACATAGGTATAATAAAACTTAGCTTATTTTGAAGTCCTCTTTGCATATACACTACTTAGATTGATCTTTGCATCGTCTAGCGACACAATATTGTCCATAATAAAAATTTGTGGGGCAGAAATGTTTACAGATATGCACTTATTACTAAGGCAACAAAGCTTAAATATTACTAAAAATATCAATATTTACAGACTTGGGCTACAACAGTAATGTGTGCAAATTGTGTGAAAACTTTTGAGATGCTCCGCAATCCAAAAATTATGAATCTTATTCGACTCCAAGGCAATGAAGCGTTTTGTGTCTCAAGGTTTTTACGATTAAACTATTTATTGATGTATGTTAGATCTGTGGTTATTTTAGGTCGGAGCTTTCAGAGTTAGAAGCAAAGTTTAGGGCTTTGAAGGAAAATATATCGGAAAGAGAACGTGACTACGAAAATAGAGAAGAAAAAGCTGAGGTAAGTTTTAAAAGGCTTTCAAAGAATGGAGTAACCAGTTGACTCCGTGGCGCAACGGTAGCGCGTCTGACTCCAGATCAGAAGGTTGCGTGTTCAAATCACGTCGGGGTCAAACTGACTTTTTAATTTCTTCTATGTTAATTTTTTAATATTTTCAAAAAATTTATATATTTTTCGGAATTTTTCAGCTTATACATTTGACTGCACTCAATGTTGGTTATAGATCGCGCACTATTGAGCTGGAGGCTAAAAATAGGCAAGCAATGCACTGGGCAAATGCTTTACAAAGAATTATTGCCAAAATTTATTCATCAGAAAATACAAAGTAAGTAATTCTTACTTAATACTTTAATTTTAAGATATTAGAAATAGTCCATTCAAAACGGGCGTTAGGGTGTCGGAACAGAACACCAGTTCCAGACTAATTTTACTTAAGTTTACTTGGTTTTTAACTTTGTTTTTTAAGTCCTAAAATGGTTGCGTCTTACTTGCAAATGCAAAAATATACCCCTTTTTGAGGGGTTTTCGGGATAATTTTAATAATAATCCAATGAACTACGCTTTTTTAAATATTTTTTTGTTCGGGTGGTTGATTTATATTAAATCAAGCCAAATTTGATGATAAGAGATAATACTAGAGGGTTAAAGCTACCCTTATATTGACTAAAAATAAAACTACCCCTACATCCTCTATATTGACTGAAAATGGAAAAAAAAGTAATGTCATAGCCTCCAAATGTATGAATAAAAGCGATATTTTTTAAATTATCGTACTTAATGCTATTAGAGCTGTATATGGTCTTACATTTTTTTTATCTAACTTTGTAAGATAAATATTTAAAATTTCCCCACAAAATTGAGTCAACAAAACTAGAAGATCGATGTCTTCTCCAATTATCTGAACCGCCTCATATGCTGCTGCTTTTTCTTATGTGGTTCTAGCAATAAGAATATCGGCATCTTCATTTGCCTGAAGAGTCTCAACCCAATTGTCTTGTAAAATTGATGATAGCCAATTATTCAAAAGTTTTTTATTTTCTATATTACCTAGACAAATTTCTTGTGACAAATTTCTTGTTTTTCATCATCAGGAAGAAATATAGAATAGTTTAAAAAAAAAAAAGTTGAACCGACTTCACAAAAAGCGCTAAAAAGCATAAAATAATTTTTAATTTTATATCTATTACGACATTTTGAAGTCGGTGCAAATCAAACAAACCAAACAACTACAACAAAAATATTTAATCGTCATTTCTTATGATCCCGTAAGCTGAAACGTTCAGGTAGTATTATGTATTATTTTCAATTGTGGTTATGTAGTTGCTTAATTTGCACCGACTTCAAAATGTCGTAATAGATATAAAATTTAAAATTACTTTTATGCTTTTTAGCGCTTTTTGTGAAGTCGGTTCAACTTTTTTTTAAAAACTATTTTATTTTACACTTTTTAGTGTCTTCTACTCTATACAACGAAGAAAGAACCATCCAAATCGGTCCACACGTTAGACGTTTGTTTTAACCCCCTACCCCACCCCCATTCCACTAAACTTTTTTTCTCATGGTATCAACCAAGGAACATACTCTACCGAACAGAAAAGAAAACATCGAAATCGGTTCACGCGTTACGAAGTTACTACCCCTCCCCCTCCCCCACCACCACCATAGGAGTAAATAATTCTCCTATTAGCAATGGGGGATCACACTCTATACAACAGCAAAAGAAGCATCCAAATCGATTCAGGCGTTACAAAGTTAGGTTCCACCCCACTTCTCCCACCCCCACCCCAGCAAAATTTTTTGTCTCGTAGTATCAACCAATCATCATACTCTACCCAATAGAAAAAGAATTATCCAAATCGGTCCACGCGTTACGAAGTTAGACTACCCCTCCCCCCCCACCCACACCTTTCTCCATATGACCAAATTATTCTCCTATTAGCAATGGGGGATCATTCTCTTTACAACAGAAAAGGAACCATCGAAATCGGACCACGCGTTACAAAGTTAGGTTCCACCCCCACCCCATCCCCCCAAAAATTTTTTCACCGGGTATCTCCCACTGAACATACTCTACCCAACAGAAAAAGAATTATCCAAATCGGTCCACGCGTTACAAAGTTAGACTACTCCTCCCCCCCCCCCCCCCCCCACCTAAGGCCAAATTTTTTTTCTCCTGTTAGCAATGGGGGATCATACTCTGTACAACAAAAAACGAACCATCCAAATCAGACCACGCGTTACAAAGTTAGGTTTCACCTCCACCCTCACCCAACCAAAAATTTTTTTGACATGGTACCAATCGGTGAACATACCATACTCTACCCAACAAAAAAAAATTATCAAAATCGGTCGACGCGTTACGAAGTTATGCCCGGTCAGACATAAAAAAAAAATACGCGTCGAACTTAGAAGCTCTTTGTTTTTGGGAAATCGGTTAAAAATGGTTGCAGAATGCTGTATGCTACCCCTCCTTGATCCTTTCATAACTTTTCCCTTATGGATAGCCATCAAAAACTACAGTACATGGCTTGTGTGCGTCTACATATTTATAATATTTTTCAAATATACTTTGAAAAGTATCTGTTGCTTTCCAAACCACTCGATGAAGCATATAGCCACCGTCGATAACAGACACCAAATTTGACTGTATAGTTTAGATTTTTGGGTCTTACGAAAACCAACAACAGAAGGATACGCTGAAAGAATAAATTTGGATCGGTGGGAACTAATTCATTATCCATATTAAATGCGGATGTTATACATATTAACGGGAGCACTTTATCATTTAAATTTAATTTACTGAAACATTTATTTGCTACCACTTTAAAAAAATTTAAGCCTTTTTCATAAGCATTATGACAATTATTGCTATTATTTCCGATTAACCCGGTATCCAAAGAAATTAAATATGGAATGCTCGGGAAAGGACACCTTTACAGCATAACCCAAAAAAATATTTAAGTGGGCTTATATGTTTCTTCAATAATTGTAAAGCTTATATCAATTGCAATTAACTTGTTCTGAAGTAAAATTTATTAATAATTTTATTAAGTAATAACTTATTTATATTTGACAATACCCATTCAATCGAATTTGAAGCATAAGGTTGAAAAAATAACTTTTTTATTAATTTTTTATACATTTTTTTTTATTTCAGTCAATATAGGGGAATGTAGGAGTAGTTTTACCCGCTTACGGGTAGAAAATAATTTATGTTTGTTTGACAATACCCATTTAATTGAATTAAAAGCATAACGATAAAAAAAAATTACAAATTTGTTGCGTTTTTTTTAATTTTTAGTCAATATAGGGGTATTTTTAACCCTCTAGGATTATCCCTTATCATCAAATTTGGCTTGATTTGATATAAATCAATCACCTGTACAAAAAAATATTTAAAAAAGCATATTTCATTGGATTATTTTTGATTATTATTAAAATTATAGCGAAAAACCCTCAAAAAGGGGTGTTTTTTGCATTTTTAAGGATAACGCAAGCATTTTAGGACTTCGGAAACCCGATTTTCGTAATCAGCGATCCAAGAAACATAAAGTAAAATTAGTCTGGAACCGGTGTTCTGTTGCGAACCCCCCACCTCCGCGTTTTGAATGGACTAAAAAATCTAAATTCAGAACTAAATTCAGTGTTAACGTCATACACTATATATTAAGAGGAAATTTTATAAATTTTTAGCAGGTGATAAGAGAGGTAGAATGTGTTTTTAAGAATTTCTTAACAAGATTTTTTTACTCAAAAGCGTACTTTTATGAAATCATTCCTCTGTTCTATTCTATTGGAGCGAAATTTCGTATCGATTCGAAACCCTGCTTTTTTATGACTTCGTTTTTTGATAATAACTGTGATGCTAGCTTTAAGGATGTTAGTTTCCTGACGATGTTGCCTTACGAAACACTTCAATAGTCTGGTTAATAGCTTTTCCCTTCTTATAAGCTGCTCTTCTTCACTTGTTCCTGTTCTTTATTTTTTAATTTATATATTTTTTGTGGTGTCCCCCCAAAATATTGGAAATCATCCCTAACTACCCCACTTCACAAGAAGAGGTAGCGTTGTGATAGTTCAAAATATAGACTAATTGCTAACTTGTGCTGCATTGCTAAAGGTTTTGAGGCATTAGTTTGCAATGTACTTTATTTTCATTGCAAACTATTTGTTAGTACTTTCCAGCACAGCTTTATGAAAGGAAGGTTCACCACGACAAATCTTCTGGAATTCTACAACTTCTGCTTATCTAAAATTGAAGCTGGTAAGCAAAGCGTTTGACCGCATTAATTACCATACTTTCATTCACAAGTTAGCCGCCTCGGCTTTCCATCCTTGTTTGTTAACTGGCCTCACTCATACTTATTATGTCGAGCTCATCGTGGGTGTATCCAAATAATGCCTCCGATATTCCTCAAGGAAGCCATTTCTTCCCAATTTTATTTATTATGTACATCAATGAAATATCTGTCTGCTCGAGATATTCTACAATTCTTTGTTCTGCTGACCATGCCAATATTTTCCGGGTTGTTTCATCTATGCATTATTAAAGCTAATTCGACTTTAGATTTTATTAAACGATGGACTAAAGAGTTCGACGTCCCTTATATCAAGCGGCTCCTTTATTGTAGCTTCTCCAGGCCAATTTTGGAATATACTGGCTGTGTTTAGTAAACATTTTATCACGACAACATTCGCCGCGTCGAGGCAGTCCTTCGCGGGCTTTCTTGTGCTAACCATCTTATTTTACCACCTTTCTTATATAGGCTAAAGCTCATCAATCTTTATTCTCTTGAAGGGTTTGAAATTTTTTTACCATGAAAAAAACCAGACTTACGTTACGTTAAAATGTATATCTTCTAAAGTTCTAGGGCTAGAGACGTTGTTAATATCTTAGTTGACAGGTAATAAATGATACTAAAGACTGTGTAATTTAATTTTACTTCTAGTAGTTTTAAAATAATTGATTTTCAAACTTAAACTTTTGGAAAAACATTTTTTTTTCATTTCTAAGGAAAATATCTTGAAAAATTTCTCTATTGTTTGTTATTTTATTTTTGGGTTTAGATTTAGTTAACTAATGTTTTCTCTTTCTATAGAAATTTGAAACGCACAAAAATCTTTCACCTTTTCTTCTTTTCTTTCTTTCTTTTCATGAAAAAATTTTACCTGTGGGCCGTTCAAATATTTCATAACGCAGTTTTTGAAGATTTCTGACCCCCCGCCCCCCTTTGTAACGCGCCGTAACGTTTCGCGTTACCTATGACTTTTAATTTTGACAAAAACTTAATGTTACGTAACGCGTTTCTTGACCCCCCCTCCTCCCATTTTATAGCGCACCGTAACGTTTCACAAGATCCCCCCCCCCCTTCCTAACTGCGGTATGTAATACTTGAACGGCCTCCTATCTCCTAAATTGTTTTATGGTAATAACCCTAATTTGAATGGATTATCTGGTAGTAAAACGCATACCGTAAGTCATAAAATAATTGTTTTGTAAACATTCGAGCGGCAAGATTCTAATAATTTGCTGTACTTGAAATGAAAATTCTATGTTCTTTAGGTATAAAATGAGATGCAAACGCAGTGTCATCTTTAATAGCAGGTAATATTTCAAAGTGAGAAGTCGTTTTGATAGTGAAAAGTCATTTTGATAGTTTGAGAAGGTGTTTTTCAAAGAACGTTTCAAAGGCTTCGAGAAACTGGAAGAGCTCATACATTTTCGACACAAGCGTTAGTCAATGTTGCGCTACTTTCATCAGAAATGGAGGTGACATATCTCGCGACAAGCAGAGCTGGTCCTACTGCAAGTATAAGTATCATAGCTTGTAGGGTAGGTGTTTGTGCAGCGACGGTGTGGGAAGTATTATAAAGAGAAGGACTTGATCCTTTCCATGTGACGCCCGTACAGGAATTTCAGCCGCAGGAATAAAATAATCCGTAGAGAATTCTGTAATTGGATACTTGAAAAAGACTTTGATGACTGGACATTTTTGCATAAGACAATTTTTAGAAATTTTTGGATAACAAGAATTTTAGAAGCCGGAAATAAAATTAAAGAAAATCTAGCAACAATTGACTTGAAACGAGCCACGGAGAAAAGAGCGCTTCTGTGTATTCGAAGAGAAGGGAGGATATTTTGAAAATATGTTAACTTAGTAAATTTATTTAAATGTTGGTACGTCGGTAGTCGTTTCGCCTTCGTCCTCATCTTTATCTGATTCTATAAAAACATTTTCTGTAAAATTATTATTTTTACAAATGTGAATGAATTACGTCTTGTATTGGAAATGTGATTTTTTATGACGCTTATGAAAATATCTTTCTCTGTAAGATAGTCTGTTGTACATACATATGTAGTAGTTTTTTGCACTTACTGCTAGGACCATATTCATTGGCTTTTTTGAAAAGTGAATCTCGGTTTTTCAAAATGGTCGATAAGGTGTTAAGCGGAATACCAAATTGCCCAGCATATTCTTTTTTTTCTTACCAACTTTTTCTGCTTCAGCAATCACAGAGATTTTTTCTTCGAAGAATAAACACTTCAAGTTTTGCTTCGACATTTTGCCAGCATGTAAATGAACTATCACAGTACACTTGTAGTGTAATTTCGTAAAAAACAAGAAATAATTCAACTCCTGTAATATTAAGAAAAATCCAACGCACGCACGAAAACTCAGGTTGTGAATTCCTATGTGGCTCAGAAAATAATGACATTTTACTGTCATCGGCATCTGTGTACTCCCCCGAAAGATTAGACTCGACTGAATTATGTATATCCCCAATAATTCAAGTGATCTATCGGTTCGAGTTATGGAAATATTCGAGTTATAGAAATTCGACTAAGGGAAGTAAAATAATATCCAAAAGTTGAAGAAACTTCAAGGTTCATCAGAAAAATTGCATTGACAGAAAACTGCGATTTATAGAAGTTCGAATTTAGGAAGCTTCACGGTATTAGCAGTAAAACATGTACAGTCTTTAGCACCATTATGTTACGTGTGAACTGATTTAATCCATAATTAGTGCGATGAAAAGGTAACTGAAGAAAGTCATGATTCCTCAGGGAGCGAGCCAGGACCGACATGCAAAAAACAGTTAAGATAACAAAAGAGTCTATGGACCCTCGAATGCAGTCGAAAGCAAAAAGGATCCTGGAGTTACGGCGTCTCTTTTCAAGTGCATTTAAGTGCAGGAGTTCAAGTCTATCAACATAAGGTGGTAATATAAGGGAGTTTTCCGAGGAAGGCCTGGAAGAGTGAACCTAACGAACCTCCGTTGAACAGCTTCAGTGCGATTAATGTGTGTCGCATAGAGCGGTGACGGTGACCAGACTGCAGAGGCATATTACAGAATAGTCCTGACAAAAGTGCAATATAAAATCTTTGTAATTTAAGGGTCATCAAATTCCTTTGACCACTTCTTCACGAAACCCAGAGTCATATTAGCCTTGGTGACTATGACATCAAAATAATCCTCGAAAGAAAATTGGGAATTGAGCCAAACACCTAGGTCCTAAGTCTTTGTAACTCTTGTTAAAGGACAGCCCTCTATGGTAAAGTTAAATTGAAAGGAAGATCGTTTTCGTGAGAAAGAGATAGATGTGCACTTGCCGATATTTAGGGAAAGGTCATTAATGGAACACCAATTCTGAAAGGCGTCCAAGTCAGAATTTAAAAGTAGGCAATCGGCATTATCTAACACAGTGCGAAATATCTTAGCGTCGTCGGCATAACAAAGAATATTTGAGTGAGACAGAATCATAGATACATCAATGATATCAATTATAAATAATCCGGTACACCGGAAGTGTTGAAAATAGCATCAGACAGAGCTCCACGAAAAGAAACCCGCTGAGTGCGTTCAGATAAGTACGAATGAATTCAATTTACAAAAACTCATGGAAACCTGAGAAGGGACAGTTTGAAAACAAGAATTCTATGATTTATTGTATCGAAAAAATCTTGGATATATAACAAAGATTAGCAATTGGTATATAGTTCGAAATTTCACATTTATCACCTTTTATGTTAAGAGGAATAATTAATGAGGTTTCCAAGCTTTCGGAAAAACACCGCAACGAGTTGAGAGATTGCACAGAATAGGATCAGGAACGCAACCACATCTTTTCACGAGTGAGGCAGGGATACCGTCAGGACCAATTGAAAAACTATCAGCCCCGGTAGAGATTTTCTTCAAAATCGTAGCTTCGTTAAGTCAAAGGTCTTTGGATTCGAGAGAAGTCGGTAGAAACCTCGTCAAATGGGTAAAATTCTTAATGCTAATACCACAGATATCGTCCAAAAACGCAGTTTTAAAAAAATCGGCAAAAACGTTTGCTATCATCAAGGGCTCATTGCTTGCGCTGTCTCCGAAAGACAAAGAAGATGGATAGCCATCACAATTGCGCTTCAAGTTCACGAACTTCCAAAATCGCTTAGGATCGATGCGTAAGGATGCTTTCATTCTGTTAATATAATTATTATAAGAAGACACTAAGTCAGATAAAAATTGATTGCGTAAATTGAAATATGTTAAATAGTCAGCGTCTCTCCTAAGGAACAAAACCTTTTCCAGGCCTTACATTTAACATTCTTTAAATGTTTTAAGGAACTATTAAACCAAGGCTGGTTAGAACTTGAGTTATTCGATTTAGAAATATGGACACATTAAGTAAAACAGATAGACAGTAAATTATAAAAAGATCTTACAGCCTCATTAGTATCTCGTTCATTGAGGACGCTACTCCAATAACAAGCTGAGAGCCAGTTTTTAATTACGGAAAAGTCAGCTTTACTGAAGTTACAACACATCATCTGGCACACAAGAAGTCAACATAACTGGATGAATGAAAAGAGCAATATGAAGCGCAAGGTGATGACCCGATTCAGGAACAATGGGCACCAAGCATCGTCTTACCAGTGTACTAGCAGGATCAGTAGAAAAAACGAGGTCGAGGTTCTATCCGCCACCACACTTACAGCATATTCTTCTAATTAATTTACCTAATCCTTCTTTAATTTTATTATGGCGATGTGTTTTACTGCATTGTGCTTTCTTAAAATATTGATTTCTTTTAGGTTATTTTTTGTGTACATGTTGTTTTCGTTATTTATTGCAATGCTATGTTCAGTAAAAATACATTGAAGTATACATTGATCTTGAATTGTAAACTAAAAAAGCTTTCTCATATGGTCACATAATTATATCTTTAATTTATTTTTATAAAAATTGTTTTTGGCTTACCTTTTGCAATCAGGCACGGTTCCACGGATGTGGTATCACAACGGACCATTTATAGGTCTATGTGAGGCTGATCGGCTGTAGGGCTGATAGCCGCCACCCTAACCTAACCTACCTTTTGCAATATAATCACGAATTTTCCATTTCTATTTATTAAAAAAAAATTATTATTTTTGAAGTAAGATTTGTAGAAACATTAGGAAAGAATTGCCCTCAATGTGAATTTCGTTAAATTTGGATAACTTACGTTCCTATAGAAATGCGTCAGTTTGACATTTGTAAGGTAAAATTGAAGCACTGTTCTGCATTACCTTAAGATTAATACAATTCATCTCATATACTCACCTTTATTTCCAGTCGCCATTGTACCTAACTTCAGAACAGTATACTAATGGTTCGTTTCCAGGCTACGAATAGAGAACAAAAGGAAGCGCCCTTACGAAAATTTTCTGAAGCAAATTTTAAAATGGTTTAGGTATTTACTTACCCAAATGGAAAACTACATTGGTGTAGTCAAAGAAAAATTTTACTGCAGAGGTCCTTTTTAACAAATTTAATAATTTTGGCGCGCACTTTAAATTATATAACGCAAAATTTATCTTTGAACACTAATTTGATTTTGATAAAATAAGTTACTTCAGCCGAGTTATGAGGACATTTGAAATGTTTAAAATAGATTTATTTTATTAAAATCAAATGTGAAAAATTTAGAAACAAGTGTTTTAAAGAAATTGTGTTAAAAAAATTATTTTAATTTACGGCCTCTCTCCTCTTTTTGCAACCGGGCTTGGGACCGGCTTCGGCAGAGTTGCGGCTTTGGTTGCTTAAAATGATTCTTGCTACACTAAATTAGTGGCTAGGATAATACTTATAGTTATTAAATTCTCTATATTATCTATATACTCTAAATTTGATTAGGAAATCTAAAATGGAAATTTCAACAAATAAATAAACTATTCAAATTTTTTCAACTAATAAAAAGTTAATATTTCTCTAGCTTCCCCTTATATTAAAAATTAACCATAGCACTGAACCTTAAAAGAAAACAAACGAATGGCTACCAAGAAAAATTACAAGTTACTTCTACTTCGCTTTGTTTTCGTGCTAAAACTAATTGATTTGCCTTCAATTAAGTCATTCAATGTAGCATTACTATTTAACTACTATTTGTTCTATATTTACCTATGAAACGAGACTCCAACAGGATGATTTCGCACTTTGTACCCAAAACACACACCTTCTTACGAAAAAGCAATTTTCATTGGTAAAAGAAAGTTAATCTCCCAAATTATTTGTGATATTACTAAAAATGAGAGTGATAAACTTCTAATAGTAATTAATGTATATTTGCATAAAAACGGCTATAAAAATACTTAAATGTGACCTTCACTTAATTTCTGTATGATCAATTAGGGTAAAACAATGGAAAAAGTTTCAAACAAAATGGGGCTTAGAACTAGGTACCAGGCGACATATGAGGGTCACTAATTTACCACCCCAGCCGTGAAAACGTTGCTTCTTCCATGCTTCACTAGTAGAGTTAAGAATTGTTTTTTCAAACTCTCATTTGATTTTTTCTACTAAACCCTTTGTTTGTTTGCCACCGTGGCTAACTATATTAAATTTGCCCTCATTATTAAAAAGTGCTGAGATCTACAAAGATAAGATTTTGATTTTGCCCATCGACTGAAGCAAGCCTTGGTATATACATAACAGTCTTCGGACTGTTGCTAGATTAACCTCCATCTCAGTAGTTTCCTTAAGGGGAGGTTACCGTTCATGAAGTTCAAAATATCGATTTTCTTTTTTTTACATAACTTTAATCCTTATAGCGTCTAGTATAAGTAGTTAAAAGGATTTTGTAAAATCTTATCGAGGCAATTTTTTTTTGACTTAAACTTTTTTTTTCCGTTCATTGAAGCAAAAAAATACAGTGAAAATATGACTTTTTTACGGTGGTTTTTAGAAAATTTAAAAACGGCGCCCAAATTTCATGTACCTACATTAATAATTTTGTACCCGTTTTTGTTTCGGATTAACTGACAAAGGGGTGGATCGCCCCGCGCAGACCAATGCGCGAAGTTCATGGCTTCAGTTTATAGGACCTACAGCCGCCATTTTGGATTTTTTTTAATGAAAAACTTTTATAGTATTCTTTATTTATGGGGAAATAAATAATATTAAATGCCGTTTCAATAAATATTCATTATATACCCGAAAAAAATCCCAAAGGTGACGCATTTTTCATGCCTATGAACGGTAATCTCCCCTTAAGGTTTTTGCTATCTCCACAGAGGACATCTTTGGATTTACTTTGATTTAGGTTTTTTTTTTATACGATCGCCAAATCCTAGGGGACAGCCCTTTGATGCATTAGCATGGTTTTGGCCGGAAGGGAATTAGGGTAAGGGAAGTAAGGAAAATTGAGTCTTGCTTTTTTTGCATTGCTGCGAGCTAGACAACACCCAGAGACGGAGTGGATTATTTTAATTTCTTAATAAAAACTCACGGAGTCATCTGGTCTCGAACCCGGAACCCATGGCATGTTGCCGCTCAACGTATTGATCCAACTCCGTCTCCAAATTCTAGGTTTATTTATTTCTGCTTTCCTTCTAAATAATTTTTATAGAGTTTGAACACAGGCTTGAAAATTACAAATACTAGACTTTTAAAAATTTTCCCAATTTCATGGTAGGGATGTAAAGTGACTTAATGAGAAAGAACTCCTGTGGTTTAAATTTTCAAGCCTTTGTTTAAATCCGAATGTAAGCGTCTAAGAAAACGCAAGATATCCAAGGAACCATCCTTTTCCGACCACGCCTACATCGAATTTGGGATTACACTTCATAAACAGATGTGTTCTTCTTATAAAAACAGGCTCAGGACAAACTGTAACCTCTATAGGAAGGTCCTCAGCAATAACCTACCTATCACAGGTCCGCCGGTAATTGAAAACAGGCAAACCCTTGACAAGGTAGTGGACACCCTAACGCTTGCGTGTAATGCGGCGACGCAAATTTCTTGGCCCGATAGGGTCCCCAGAGGTAAACAAAAACCTCCGTGGTCGAGTGAGATCATGACCCTAAGAAAGCTTTTTAACCAAGCGAAGAAAACTGTCTGTCTGGACTTCTTATAAAGAATGCCTCAAAAAATTTAAGAAACTGATTAGGAAGGAAAAGCGATCCTCATGGGAGGGCTTCTGTAATAAAATCGAAAGCACCTGTGAAGCGAGTCGTTTGTGGAACATCCTCTCAACAACGCCCATCAGCCCAAGCCTCTTGACCAAAAGTGATGGTAGTTGGACTTCATCCAGTCTTGAGTCGCTGGAGTTACTTGTAAACACGCACTTTCCGGGATGCTCGGCATACTCCAAGCGACCATGAACTGGTTCACAGGATACTTGATGTGAGTAAACTGAAATGGGCGATACGAAGTTTCAAGCCCTACAAATCACCGGGATTAGATAACATCATCCCAGATGAACTACAACTAGCTTCCGAGATACTGATTCCGTGGCTAATGGTCGTCTATGAGGCTTGCCTTAACCTCACCTATATTCCATCCTTATGGACGAGGGTGAAGGTGGTCTTTATCCCTAAATGAGGAAAATCCTCACATTATAAGCCCAATGATTTTAGGCTCATTAGTCTCTCCTCCTTCATGCTCAAAACCTTCGAGAGACTCTTAGATATCTACATTTAAGAGACAATCAATAATTCCAAGTTGTCTCTCTCACAACATGCTTACACTAAAGGTATGTCCGTAGAGACAGCTCTACACGAACTTACCACAATTATAGAGCATTCGCTACTACATAAAGAATATTCACTTGCAGCCTTCCTTGATATTGAGGGTGCTTTTAAAAATATTAGATCAGAGGCGATAATGGCATCCTTGAAGAGGCTTGAAATCGACGATCCTCTCATAAAACTTGTTGACCTCATGCTAAAAAGCAGGGTCATTATCTCCAGCTTAGGAGGATCCAATATCCAAAGAGTGGTAACTAGAGGTACCCCTCAGGAAGGAATCCCTTCACCACTCTTATGGAACTTAACTCTGAATGAGTTACTCATAGACCTGGAGATGTCCGGTCACAAGTTTATTGCCTACGCCGATGATATTGCCCTGATATGTTCAGGTAAGCACCCCAATACACTGGCTGAGGTGTTACAACACGCCCTCTCCAAGATTTCATCATGGAGTGATGGGTGTGGTCTGGTTATAAACCCAAACAAAACAGAGTTAATACTCTTATCTCGGAGGCATAAAACACCTCCTATTAATTGCCCTACACTAGACTGGGTTAGGCTGGAACTGTGTAATCAGGTTAAGTATCTAGGTCTAGTCCTAGATAGAAAACTTGCCTGGAAGCCTAACATCCAAGAAAGAGTACGGAAAGCTACAGTAGTGCTGTACTCGTGTAAGAAGGCTATAGGGAAAAGATGGGGTATAGAACCACGCATTGTGCATTGGCTCTATACAAGTGTCATATGACCAATACTTGTATATGGGGTGAGTGTATGGTAGCCGGCACTAAATATATCAACCCATCACAAAGCAATGGATAAAGTTCAGAGGATGGCAACGATGCTGATAACAGGTGCTCTTACAGCCACACCTTTTAAAACCCTGAACACTATTCTCAAATTTCTACCGTTGGATCCCTACAAATCAGTAATAAGGCTCTGTACAAAAATATTTTATAACAAATCTTAAACTATTTAGATTTATTTAATAAAATGTACAAAATCTACTATCAAAAAGAAAAAAAGTCTGAGATAGTATACTTCTCTGAAATAACGCTTTGTTTTGTTGGGAACTACTTTAGTTAGTTTTATTTTGTTGTCGGCAGATAAGGATTGCAACATAAAAAAGTCAATTAAGCAGGGCTTGAAGTTACATCCGGATTTACGGATTTTTCGAGTTTTCGGATTTTCGGATTTGAAATCTGGATTTTCGGATATACAGATTTTCGGATTTTTTTATATTGCATACTTAATTTGTTATTAACAATTTTCTGACAATTTTTTAGGCAAATTTTCAACTTTTCACTTTAGAAGTGCACCATTTGGCCAAAAATCAATATATCGAAAATTCATTGGCTCATCCTAAATCAAAAATTACAGGAGCTGTTTGTCTGGCCGTGGACCCTGTAAAAACGGACGTCATCGCAAAAACGCTGCTCAGCCGCCATTTTGAAATTAATCGCTTCAAAAAAATTATTGTAAACAGTCAGTGATATGTATGATAAACTCCCTTTTTTGTAATCTGGAATTAATTTGTAGTGTTTCTAATTAAAAATACCCAAAAAAGCCTATTATCGACCTCTAGAGTGGCCCTAAGGAATTTTTATAAGTGCGTAGAGGGTGCTAGAGACTCTACAAATCAATTAAAATCCTTACAAAAATGACCTCAGGAAGCCACACGGATCGCTCACCCATACTCGAGAAGCGATGCTCGAAGTGTTGTTGCAACTTGATAGCAGGGCGTCTTTAAAAGAACATTCATGTACACCCTGAGCAGTGCGATTTCTACCAACATCCGTTCTCTACCATAGCTCTAGTAATAATACAAATAAAGAAAGATCTTCTAACAATATAAATAAATCATTCAAATCGGTCTACGCACAAAGTGAACAATTATGTTCGTAGTACCAATGGGCAAACATACTCTAGACAAGGAAAAAAATCATCCAAATCGGCTTATGCGTTACAAAGAGTTACCTTTGTTGCCACTCTCGATCATCCTATGCCACCCTTGAAACTTTTGACGTTTTTTCTAGTTAAGATATGGCCAAAGCCTAGGGGACAACACTTTGATGCGTTATTCATTTCATTTCATTTCATTTTCATTTATTCATTCAAATATAAAAGTGCATACACAAGTTTTAAAAACTTTTAACAGTACGGTACACTCAATTTACAAAATAAATCAATTTGTGGTGAACAATGAAGCCGCTAAGAATTAAATCAAATAAAAATCTACTATCATAAAGCAAATATAAATAATTTAAAAGTAAAGCAAGCGAAAATTGCATTTGTAAATAAGAAATAACCATATAAATAAAATGAATGTATAATATTAAAAACTCATATAAATATAAAAATACTGTACAACCTTACACACACGACATTGGCAGAAGAAGCATCCTGAACTCTTGCAGGAAGAGAATTCCAAAGTCGGGCCAGCTGGACAAAGTAGGAACCCTCAAGGACTGACGAATGATGCCTAGGAATAAGCAACCTGCGACCTCTCCGCGACTGTAAAAGTTGAATGTGCTCAACAAGATATATTGGTTCTCCAGAATGAATTAAATTAAATAAAAAAAATAAAGCCTTACGCTTTAAGTATACATCAATATTACAAAACAGTAAAGAAAGCTTCAAGGGAGTAAGTAATGTGATCTGATCGGCTCAGTTTAAAAACAAATCAAATGCAGTCATTAAATGCAACCTCTACCCTACGCCTGCAAGTTGAGACAAGTTTTTGGGTAAATTAAGCTACCATATGTAAAATAAGGCAGAATAAGACTTCTAACCAACTTTAAGCGCAGTTCAAGAGCCAATACATCGGCAGACAACCACAGCCTTCTCAATCCACTATATGTTCTTCCAAGAGTAGCACTGACATTATCGCAACACCTCAAAGAAGTATTTAGTAACACGGCCAGACTATAAATTTAGTTACAAAAGGCAAAACACTATTATTAAGAATAACAGACGGTATTTCATTTACCCTAAGCGTTTTGTTACCATATAAAGCTATACTTTGGGACTTACTTGGATTTAGTATAAGGTGATTGTTTAACGACCAAGCAGAAATTCTCTCGAGGTCATCATTAACTCTAGCAAATAAATCCTCCAATAATCCAACTGGTCTACTCAGATAAAGCTAAACATCATGAGCATAAAGATGAAGCTGCACATCTTGGACTGCCGTAGGGAGATCATTAATAATAAAGGTCCAAGAACAGACCCTTGCGGAACTTCACGACATAGAGGTAACAACGAAGATAACCCGTCCCTTATTCTTACCCGTTGAAACCTATGTGCGATAAAATTATTTATTAGGGCTATCAAATGCTTTTGAGTAACCAATCAGAACCAGAACACCAACATTTCCTGCATCAAGTGCAATTCGAAGATCCGTTGACACCTTCAACAAAGCAGATTCACAACTATGCTTCGACCGAAAACCAGATTGAAATTTACATAAAAGGTCACTCAAAAACTGTTGAATTTGAACCACTAATATTTTTTCCATTATTTTCCCAAGAAGACTCAGTATGCTAATAGTCCTATAGTCAGAATGGATACTGGGGAAGTTTTCTTAGCAACTGGTGAAACAATCGCTATTTTCCACGCATTCGGGAAGGAAGATCACAGTAGGCAACAGTTTATTATGTTAAGTAGATATGCTGAAATACATGGCAATATGAGTTTAATAAAACGAGGATTTATTTCATCAGAGCCAACAGCATTCGATTTAATAGAATATATAGCTCACAAAAGTTCAAGATAATACATCGGAATGAAAATGTATCAGATGCAAATTGATGTACGCGAGAAGAAATACTTACACCAGATGTGCAAGAAGACGTAGCAACCTGCAATGAATTGGAGGTTATTTCAGTAGGGCAAGTAAAAAACTGGTTCATTTCATCCGGATCGAGATTACGTTCTGCACCAGATTCTTTATGGATGCTAGCCGCTTCAGATTACCTTAAAGGGTTTTAGGAGGTAGAGTAGGGTCAAGTCTAGAAGCAAAATATTCACGCTTAGCATTACGAACAGGCAAAGTAACTCTATTTCGTGCAGCCCTATAGGTGGAATGACTGCTGATAGTCCTGAGTCGTCTCCACTCTCTGTACAAATACTCGCGCTCCACAATAATTGATCTAATTTCTTGATTACACCATGGACAATGTTTAAAACTGATACTCTTAGCTCTAAGCGGAACATATATATCGTACAAGTACGATATAAAACTATTAAATTTTTCTAATCTTGGAGTTCACTGATTAATCATTAAGAATGCTACACCACGAGAGCGAACTACATTCGGCAAATAAGCTACCAGTATCGACGTTATTATAATCACGGTAAGAAAAAACCTTCCTAGGAATACAACCACCAATTGGAATATTATAAGTCATTAAGAGGAAATCATGATCTAAAATACTGATTGGACTAAGCTGATTATGAAATAGAATATTGTCTTTTTCAGATACAAATAAGAGATCGAGGAGCGCGGGGTGATCATTTACAGCATTTAAATGCAATGATTGCATTACGGACAAAAACTCTACAGCCGAAGAATCCCTGCTGAGTACATTTACGTTAAAGTCGCCACCCACCATAACATCACTACATCCAAACAAATCCAAACAAACTTATCGGCAGTATGACTAACAAATCTTCCAGGACGATAAACAGGTGACAATACACATTTCTCAATTCCGGTATCAACCATTACACAAATATATTCAAAAATACCACCAGACGAAAATTAAATTTTTTTTATATTTTAAATTGCTTTTAACATTAATGGCAACCCCACCACCACAACGATCTTTCAGTCAGCACGATAAATTTTGTAGCCAGGTATGGATACATATGCTGAAGGTATGCCACCATTCAGCCATGTTTCACTAATCAAGACAGCATGAATCAAAATTCAAAATTGAATTAATCAGTAACAATATATCCATATCTATATATGTAAGTCAGATTATAAAAAATAATAAAAATAATTTGTCACAGAAATAGAATAAAAAAAAACAATTATTTGAATAAGAATTTACCAAATGAAAATTATGTTTGAGAAAATTATGGAAGAGAAATAGAGTAAAGGGTGAGGGAACTGGAAAGTCTTGTTTTTGCATTGCTGCGAGCTAGACACCAGCCCAGAGACGGAGCGAATCTTTTAATACAATTTTAAAAACCCACGGATAGACCTGGTCTCGAACCCGAGAACCATGGCATGGTGGTCGTGCCGCTCAACCAATTGATCCAACTCCGTCTCCAATTACAAGTAGAAGAAATTACATTTTACAATAAAGGAAGAATCATCCAATCCACGCGTTCTGAAGTTGGGCTCCACTTCCTTGCCACGCCACCCTAGGTATGCGAGAACATACTGTATACAAGGAAATAAAAATCCTCCAAATGGATCTACGTGTTCCGTAGTGAGGCTCCCACACTCCTACACCCACCTTAGATATCATTCTTGGAAAGTCCGTTAAAAAGTCTCCTCAAAATCCGGTGCATTAATAATAAGAATTAATTCTTCTAACTCATTTGACCTATTCGCCACATATAACAATATATGGAGGCGAATGAGGCTCCCACACCCATGCAAATAATATTAGTAATTAACACACTAAAATACGCCACTCACAAAAATATGAGGTGCATAGTCAACAGAGATCATTAAAGCAAATCCCAGTCAGGTCAAAAAGAGGATACATATACACGACTCTATACATGCGTTCTATAATAATAATAATAGTGTTTCCTTTCGAATACAGAAGTATCTAAATGCAAAACAAACAAAAACGAGAAATTAAAACAAAAAGCAGTGCGAGCAAAAGACTACATTATAAATTGTAGATACTCCTTTTAAGTGTCACTTTGTCCACACTAGTATCAAAAACGTCTCCAATATCATTAGCAGACCTACACATACGGTTAATAGGCTCGAACATGCCGTAATTAGTGCGAGAAAAAGCAATCTGAAAAACTGATCGATTACGCAGGGAATAGGAAAGTTCTCTAGGCAAAACTTTGGAAGCAAGCACAACACTGTCTATCTTTCCCTGCAGAAGCTGATGCAAAAATATCAAATCTGCAACCCAACGACTCCTCTCAAGTGTAACAAGCTGCAGTAACCCTAAAGGCTAAGGTGGTAGAATAAGAGGGTCATTCCAAGGCAAACAACGCAGTACCGATCGCACAAATCCACGCTGGACGGACTCGATACGTTTAATGTGGGATCCGTAAAACAGAGACCAAACCTGACAAGCATATTCAAGCAGGGGTCTAACAGATGGAGTCTTATTTGAGGGCTTGGAAATTCCTTGGACCATCGAAGAATAAATCCCAGCATAGAGTTTGCCCTAGCAACGACGTTATTAATATGGGAGATGAAGATCAATTTAACATCAAGATACACTCCCAAGTCCCTGACCCCTTCCACTCACTTTATAACAGTACCTTCAAACATGTACTAAAAAGTACGGAAGCTGGAAGACCTCGAGAAGGACATAACCTGACATTTTTCAATGTTCAACTTGAGATTGTTGTTGCGGCACCACTCATAAAAAATGTGCAACTTTGATTGCAAAATCTCACAATCAGCATCAGATTTGATTGGGAGAAACATCTTAATATCGTCAGCAAATACGAGATATCATCTATAGATATGATGAATAACAATGGACCCAGATGACTGCCCTGGGGAACACCAGAATGAGCCACAAAATCATCAGAGAGTGCGCCACGAAAGCGTACCCTATAAGTCCTATTAGATAAATACGACTTAATCCAAACAATAAGCGAGGGCGGGAAACCCAACTTAGCCAATTTAAAAGTAATGATAGAGTGAGACAGCCTATCAAAGGCCTTACTAAAATCAGTGTAAATACGGTCAGTTTGGCAACCATCTGTGAAACCACCCACAGTGCAGGAAACAAACTCAACCAAGTTTGAAACGTGGACCTCCACTGGAGAAAACCATGCTGCCGGGTGGAGATTAAGCCTTTACACACGTCGGATAATTGGGATTGAACTAACAGTTCAAAGAGCTTCGGAATACAGGACAACTTAGTAATTGGCCTGTAGTTGGAAATGTTTCTTCTATTGCCACTCTTGAAAATAGGAATTAAAAAGAAATGCTTCAACAAGATCTCCTCCGTGATAGATGGAACTGACACTATAGGTAAAATTCGGTTATTTATGTGCGAAAAGTTTCCACTATCCGGGATAAAATCAGATGATTCAAATGTACCCTTAAAAGATTCAGCAAATAAGTTACAAATAATACTAGAATTATTGCTGGAAATCCCCCCGAACTCCATTGTCGATGGATAGTTATCAACCTTTTTCTTTAGGTTGATATATTCGAAAAATGCACGGGGGTCAGCGAATAATCTGTTCTTTAAACCTTGAAGGTATTCATCATAGAGAGAGCGGCATATAAAATGTTCATAGCAAATACTAAATTCCTGACGGGAGTCAACACTGCCAACACGAAGATACCTCTTCCAAAGTCTGTTCTTCTATTCCTAAGAGTTTTCAATTCTCTGTCAAACCAGGGTGGAGCGGAGTCATTACCTCTAACCCGAACCAACGGAACAAACCTCCCAAAAGCCTCATACAAAACGTCGTAGAAACTTGATACGTTACTGTCGAAATCGTCACCAGACGAGCAAGTTTGGAAGTCCAACTCATCAAAATAATCATTTAAAGCCTCAAAATCGGCCGCTCTAAAGTTAAAACGATATTGGCTATAAAGGTCATCAACAGGCACGTCCAACAGACAATGAAAAGCAACAAGCAGTGCGGGATGATACCCGTCAAGATTTATCAAGGCAAATAGGCTGGGTTCAATAAATGTGATTTTCCTTCTGTCAAGTCATGGGGAAGAAAGCTATCGTCATCATCATCTCTACCCATCGCACATTGGGTAAGTTGAAGTCCCCCACAAGAATAACTTCATCCTTAGAACCCAATCGGTCATAGATGAAGTAAACATTCTTAATGAGAATATCATACTGACTCAGACCATTACCATCAACGACATTAAACGCATCAGGAGGTACATAACAACAAATCAAGAAGAGGCTTCTCGAATCAAATGAAATTTTCACTGAAACTTGTTCCAGCTCCAGTCGGTCAGAAAATGAGGGAGTGTCTAGATGATTAGTATTAAGAAAATTCCTGCAAGCTATGAGAACCCCCCACCACGTGCGGATGAGGCAGCATGCATATCCCTACGGAAAACCTGATAAGAGCCATTAAATAGTTCCGCGTCCGAAATACCCTGGTGCAACCACGTCTCAGAAATCGCAGTTAGTAGACGAAAAATAAAAATTATTTGTTTTGGTCATCAGTCCTCTCACATTCTGGTAGTACAGAGAGAGCTTGTCCCGTTTTTTGAACTAGGAGACTGAGCCGCTACTGACCTAGTGCGGTGGCGAGTACAAAGTTAACCAACATCCCACCCATAAGTACGAAATTGTTATCAGAATACTAATTGGGCGACTTACTCTATACAACAGAAAAAGGACCATGCAAATTGGTTCACGGAAGAAAGTTAGACGTCACCCCTCTCACACTCCCACACTAGGCCTAAAGTTTTATATATGGATCAATGGGACAGCATACTCTATACATCCAAAAAAGTAGATCCAAATTGATCTGCACGTTACAAAGTTAGGTTACGACACTTCCTCCCTCCTATCCCGAAAGTGCTCTATCGAACAAAAAAAATACCATCCAAATCTGTCCGCGCGTCACAGGCTACAATTAGGTCGCTATGTTTTCCCTTTGAATGATATAACAATTTTTTTAGTTAATTAACAAGTACATTTTTTTCTGTTTTTATTAAATCCTGCGTTAATTTTCTGACACCCTATAATTGGGACAAACTGGGCTATTTTTGGCATTACAACAGCAACTTTTTCTAATTGACTTGTCTTGGGTAAAATACAAATTAATCATAGGATCGTTCTTGAGTAAAAAAACAAGCTAATAAACCATAATTAAAACATTAGTAAGAGTTGTAAGTAGTTTGCATCTTTACGCGTGGCAATAAATTTGCTTGTCGCTCTATTTTAGTCATGGAACTCCATAACAATTCCGATTTAATTAAACATCACAGTAGAGAAGATATACGCAATTATCTTTAAAAAAATAAACAAATTTACCGGCGGCACCACGTTTCTGCCTGCCTACGTATGAATGTTTATGGTGTTACTTACTTATATGTATACTTTTGAGTTGTTTTTAAATTTCCGGTTCGCACGTCTTAGAAAAATGTAATAAAACGTTTAAATTACTCTTGCAATTATTAATTAATATTATTAAAAGGATTCAACATTTATAGGCCTGTTCTAACGGAAACACCTTCCAAGGTTTTCAAATTCAGATTCAAAGCGTGCAGGTACCGTGCATGTCATTAAATGCGGTAATTGCCTTTAAATTGTCGAAAATATGCCGAAACAATTTTGAATATAAATTAATTCAAATCATGTTTAAAACAATTCGAAACCTTATTTTCACTGAAACTCGAATTCATCAAATATTATCGAATTGCGTCGCGAGTATTCAGAAAAAGAAGAAGCAGAACAGTACCACTGACCGGCATGACGTCATTCGGTAAGTATACAGATGTTAATCAATTAATTTGTTTTATTATTTTGTCTAAAAGCTTGTCGAGCTTGGAATTTGATTCTCTCGGATTTCTTGGAAGAATTTTAAACTACCAGACCATAAGCGCGCGCCGGGTTTTTACACTACCGGAGATTTACGATTGCGATACACAAAAGTATATTGCGGTTAGTCATCGACCAGACTACCTCGCCAGGTGAACTAGTGATTTTGCCTCCTCTTTCGAATCATTGGCCTCTGAAGTTTGTGTTGTTCTCTAGAAATTAAGACCGGTCAGCGTCAAAACAGCAAATGACATCAGTGTACACAATTGGTATACTGACGTCGAGGCTCATCGGTTTCGCCTCGGATTTCTAGACAGGATCACAATATCCAAATTTTCGTTTTGTGAAATATTACGTATTTGAAAATGTAAGCGGAAATCAATATCTCTTAAAAGTTTCGTAATAAACTAATCGATGACTGAAGTGCAGTGCTATACTTATTGCTATTTATCTTACAAAAGTATATCACTGAATTGATAAGAGCTTACTTAGCCCCAGCTCAAAGTGAATTAACTTACTCATCCTAATGACTCACTCTGGTGAATTTTGGGATACCCGACTATCATCAGGAGGCGCCTTATGTCAATATGTCCACAAGAAAAATATTTTCTAATGGATCAATAAAACAGCAGCTCATCTCTGCCCTATCAGAAATTACGGACCCTTCCCTGCATAAAGCTGATAGTGAATTTATTTTGGCTAGAAGTGTTGATGCATGCCTTGCTGACTATGCAGTATGAATCATTCTCTGACCAACAGGCTGATACACTTCGAGGTGATTGCACAGTTCACAGGAGCTGGGATGAAGGTGACCAAAAGAAGGAGATCGACTCATTATAAAAATATTTAGTAGTCGTTAGTGCCACTGGCGAAATCTGCTAGTGATTAAACGAACAAAGGTGATCAAAAGCTTGATCTGTTTTACAATTTCAGAGTCGATTGATGAATTATTCATCATTGCGTGCTTACACGACGACGTCCTTCATTGCTCAGATCTTGTATCATTACTTTTACCATTAAATGATGACCAAGCAATTGGCGCGATAATTAGTAATTACGTACCTTTGTATGTATGAGCCATCCCATTACGACGGGCTGTTTAGTTTTAGTTCGTTGGGTTTCCGTGTTTTTCAATGAGCATTAATAAAATACACTAATACACCCACGGAGGACACTTTTTGCATTACTTAGTTTGGCGGCAGGTGAAACTCATATCCTATCTGCAAAAAGGTCATGACTTAAGTATCAATATTTTTTAAGGTACGCAATTATGCAGGTATTTAAAAACTAGTACAGAGTGTTTCAGATCTGAAGTGCGGAAGTCGGGTGATAGATCTCACCTAGTAAACAAAAAATTGTATGGCTGGGGAGTGGACAATCTTAACCGTTTAAGAGTTACAGGGTAATTCATAAATTTGCAATTTTCATAGTATGCACATCACTCTTTTATTTTTATCTTTTGATCTATTCAACGCAGCGACATCACACAAACGCCAAAAAACTACCATCTCAATGACCTTTCCAAAATTATCAACAACTTTGATCTAACTCCTACCATTGCAGGTATAGTCATTTCCAAAAGTGATAAAAATGTTTTAAAAGTATCAAAAATTCAGCATTTTCCAAAATTTTCAGAGAAATTAATGTAATTAATACTTTTGTTTTTAGTTTTATTAAATAGTCTATCTTATTACCTTTCCAAAAAGGTACATGTCCAGGTAGATTAAGGATGTAGAAAACCTTTTGGGGAAATATTGAAAAAATCTGCAGTTTAAGGAAATTAAACTCAAATTAATCCTAAAAGCTTTTTATTGAATTCGAAACTTATTACAATTAATGTTACAAAAGCTGTTCAAAATGTCTTCTACCACTTTTGATGCATGCCAATTATGGGGATGTTGTTTGCACGGTTGTAATACTGAGGGTACAGCTACGTCACCCGCCAATATACCAATGGGGTCGTCTCAATGAGGACTCCGTATGTTGTTCCAGTCCAGATTAATTTTTATTCATTACAGATTCATCAAATACATAGATTACTACAAAATATATAAAATTTAAAACAAAGAATAGAAAACTACAGCCAAATGTAACAGTCGGACATCCAGACAGGAAACTCCACATCACCCAAGGTACTGTCTTAGCAAACACTTCAAATTCCGCCTAGATATGTCCAAGTCGAAACTACCGAAGTGCTGATTGAACAGGCGGGACATCGACGTGACGGGCTCGTGCATGCCGTAAAGAGTACGGTGGCCTGGGACGAACAGGAAGTCGTGATTCCTCAGGGTGCGCTGAGGTATAGCAAAATTAACAGCCTCCAGTAATTCCGGTGAATTAATAGTTCCCTGCAAAAGATCGAACATAAATACTATTTTCGAAATATTGCGCCTCATTTCTAGAGAGTCCAACGAAATTAATCCCAGACGATCGGCATAAGAGGGAAGCACCCAATGATCATTCCAGGGAAGCCCACGTAAGGCAAACCTAAGGAATCTGCGCTGCACCGCCTCGATGCGGTCGATGTGAACGGCAAAGTAAGGGGACCATACAGGGCTAGCGTATTCCAAAATAGGTCTAACGAAGGTACAGTATAGAAGCTTGGTCAGGTAGGGATCATCAAGTTCCTTAGACCATCTCTTGATGAAACCCAGCATCGAGTTAGCCCTACAAACAATAGAGTCGATATGGTCCTCGAAAGAAAGACGAGAATTGAGGACCACTCCCAAGTCTCTCACCCTGTCAACCCTACCCAAGACAACGCCGCTGATGGAGTAGTCAGAGAGGACAGGATGTCTTCTACGAGAAAAGGTCATAACGGTGCACTTGCTCGCATTTAAAGGAAGGCGGTTACGCAGGCACCAATCGCTAAACACCGCCAAATCTGAATTCAGGTGGTCAACATCTAACTCATGAGAAACCGTGCGGAAAATCTTAGCATCATCAGCATAACAGAGAATTTTACTACTGGACAAAAGAAGCGAAACATCGTTGATATATATGACAAACAGGAGTGGTCCAAGTATACTACCTTGAGGCACCCCCGAGGTGACAAGGATCAGGTCGGAAAGGACTCCACGAAACAAGACACGCTGTGTACGACCTGTCACGTAAGACGACAACCAATCAACGAAACAGGAAGGAAAACCAAGAAGGGACATCTTATATACCAAGATTGCATGATCGATCCTATCAAAGGCCTTACTGAAGTCAGTAAATACACAGTCCACCTGCTTGCCAGCCTCTATGGTCGGTAAAGAATAATTTATGAATTCAAGAAGGTTAGTAGTTGTCGATTTCCCTTTAAGGAAGCCATCCTGGAAAGATCGTAAAAAAGGCCTACAGTGAAATCGAAGTATGTCACTAACGAGGGACTCGAAAACCTTCGCAACATGGCACAGGTTGGCGATCGGTCTATAGTTGAGACGTCGGACTTACAGCCCTTTTTATGGAGTGGAATTAGAAAAGAAGACTTCCACAAAGCAGGAAAACGGCCAGAATGTAAAGAAAGATTGAACAAATAACAAAGAACACGAGCAAGAGATGATCGGCAACTCTTAAAAAAGGAAGCAGGGATACCATCGGGACCACTCGAGAAGCCGGCAGTCAAGTTAGAAAGATGATCAGCAATAAGTGCATCGTCAAATACCAAGTCCTTGACCTCAAGGGAAGTTGGCGGGAGCCGCGTCAAATGGGTAAAATCTGAAGCGGAGATATCACAGGAGGAATCACAGAAGGAGGATTGAAAAAACTTCGCAAAGAGATTGGCAATTGTTAGAGAATCTTCACTCTCACAGTCGTGGAACCTCAGAGAGGAGGGATAAGCGTCACAGTTGCGCTTTGAGTTAATAAGCCTCCAGAACTGTTTGGGGTCAGAACGCAGCATGACTCTCGCATTAGAAAGGTACTCAGAATAGGATTCCTGCAGGTGCGCAGAAAACTGGAGATTGAGATTAGAGTAAGCTAGGTAATCATCGTGACTACCCGATGCTCAGAACCTCCTCCAGGCTTTGCCTCTCAAGTTCCTCAGGTGACGTGAGGCACCATCGAGCCATGGGCGAGACAACTTAGCGGATCTCGACCTAGAGATGCCAATAGGAACACAACTAGTAAAACAGGCATAGAGAACATCGTAGAAAGCGCCCACAGCCAGGTCGACATCGCGCTCTCCCAGCACGCCGGACCAATCACAAGAAGTGAGCCACTCATCAATGGCCAAGAAGTCAGCCCGCCTGAAATTGAAAAAAAGTCGGCGAGTATAGGAGGACAAGTGTCAGTAGCATCGAGACACATGACAACCAAAAGCGAAGGGTGGTGATGCGATTCAGGAACCAAGGGGGTCATACATCTCTTCACCATCAGACTATCAGGGTCAGATGAAAATACAAGGTCCAAAAATCTACCTGAATCGTTGGCGATGTTACAACACTGAGCCAATTAATATGAGGCCATGGAATCCAGAAAGGACAACGCGCTTGTTGGAGCAGATGTGAAAGAGGGTGAAAGAGCATCAGTGTCGGGGGAATGCACCCAACCTATGCTGGGAAGATTGAAGTCACCAAAAATCATGATGTCATCCGTAGGAAGCAAAGAGTCACATAACTTTTCCAAAGACGCCGTGAGCAAATCGTAAACTGAAGATGGAGAACAGGGAGGAATGTACACAACCAACACAAACAGTCTCCTGACAGGAAGTCACAACGCCACGCATAAGAGCTCCAGATCACGTGAATCAGAAACGTCAACAACCGAGCACGAGATACTCTCCCTGATTGCACACAGAACACCACCACCGACAGAAGAGAACGGGTCAAGGTGACGATCTCGCCGAAAGACCTGGAACTCGGGTCCAAATAATTCAGCGTCAGAAATTCCGGCACACAGCCAAGTCTCAGTCAGGCAAGCAGAGGTAGAGGAGAAGAGCAGTGCCGTTTTAGAGCGCAACCCGGTCACATTAGCGTAGTGGAAGGAGACCCGACAGCCAAGTTTTTTGGCTGCGAAGCCGGAAGTGCTCGAGATCTCGGGACAAACTCACGGACTATAAAGCCGGGGGGCCATATATCCTGAGAGACAGCCGCAGTGTAGAAGCTCTCCGGGGTGAACACCTTAAACGAAGCAGAATACGTACGGCTACTACTGCCCTGACCGGGGCTAATTCGTCTACACGCGATCATATTGCCAGGATTGCCAACCCGAGAAGAAACGTGATTGACAATCACATCCTCAGAGGTATCCGGGTGAACCCTAGATACAAAAATGCATTTGGGCCGTTGTGCCGGTCTAATAACACTAGCACCAGGGGGAGAAGGCTGCATGCTGTCCACCCTACCATGCGTAGGGAGTCCTTCGGAACCAGCAGATTCAGGGGGAGACGGCTGCATGCTGTCCGCCCTACCATGCCATCAATTGTAGCAGCACCAGATAAAGTAGGGCGATTAGTGGCGCGCAGGCGGCGAGCACGTTTACGGGCAGCGCGGGAATGTCGCGTCACACCAAGGCGAGGGCCAGTCGATTCGCTGTCACCGCTCACAACAACCAAAACAGACGAGGGGCCGCCCTCCTCCAGAGCCAGAGCAGTCGGGGGCTCAGAGGTACAATTTAGAGGCTGACAGTCCCGACGCTCCGGGTCAGAGCCACGGTCAGACTTACTAGTGGCTGCCAGGGGCGCAGGCGCGGTAGAAAGCGCCCTAACATCCGCCGCAATAGCCCCAATCAGTTCAGCATTGGCAGAAGCCGCCGCTGACCAAGCAGCAACTTCAACCTTCACCTGCTTAACAGTACGGCGTATGTCATCAACCACCGGAAATATCGGTGAAGAGCCCGCCGAAGAGGCAATGGAGGGATCGAGGCCAGCGATCACAGCTTGAACGTCAGTGAGCGAGTGAGATATCGCCCCAACCCCAGACGACAACTCATGTGATCGCTTCAAAAGGGAGCTGGAGTTAGATTCCAGGATCCCAGCAATCTCTAGCAACTTGTCTAACTTAGATGATATAATATTCGTGTCCTCAGATAGGAGCTGAAGATCGTTCCAACGGGCGAAGAACGAGCCGACCCTGTCCGCAACGAGGGCCAAGTCACCAGACAAAGCCTCCATCACGCCCCTCACCAACCTAAGGACATGGCATGGCTTGATGTCCGAGCATTCACTGCAAGTAGTAGAGCCAGTGATCCTAGAATTGGAGCCCACACACGAAGAATGGAACCAATGACCACAGACGCCGTCACAAGCCACCCCCTCCCGGGTAATCTCAGTCGAACAAACCCCACAAACAGTCATCATAAGAGGATTAATAGTCAAGAAGGTAAAAATTAAAAAAGTTAAACCAACAAATGCCGGCTATGTGGTAAAAATAAAACAGAATTAAAAAATAAATAAATGAGAAAAAATTATAAAAAAACAAAATGCAACAGGGATCAATAGTCAGGTGGTAAAACAAAGTAGAAGGTCAGATCAACAGAAGGGGGGAAAAATAAATAAGCAAAAAAACTAAAACCAACAAATAAAAAGCAGCACAAAGCAAAAAGAGAAACAAAATGGTTAAAATGAATGATAGAAAAAATGTAAAATTGAAAACAGTATAAAGAAATAATGAATAACAATGAGGTAACAGGGGCTGGCGGCTATGTGGTAAAAATGAAACAGAAATAAATAAGAAAAAAATAAATAAGAACAGCGAGAGAAATAATAAAAATTTAAGAATTAACTGGGGTTAGCGGCTATGTGGTAAAATAAAACCGAGTTTAAAATAAATAAGGGAAATCAATAGACGCCAAAAGATAATGGGCAATTAATGGTCAGGTGGTAAAAACAAAGCAAAAAGCTAGAATCAACAGAAGTGGGGGAAAAATAAGCAAACAAAAAACAGAGGGAGGGAAAATAAAAATAAGACTCAAACGACAGAAAACAGAAACAAAGAAGGAAAAACTTTAATTACTTAGATTAACCAATTAACACCTCAGTTCGAGGACGGTGCAGAACAGATGGACGTAGGCCTGATCCGAACTGGAAAACAGAGATAAACCTGGTCAAATCACTGAAAACAAAATCAGATGGATAAACAAGAATAAAATAAGTAAACAAAGCAATTACAACCAAACAAATAAGATCGACGCTAGGACTTAAAAAAAGGTTAAGACTTGATCGTAAAAACAAGAACAGTGAAAGAGCTAAGGAACATCAATGTCACACACGAAACGCCTGAGAGCAAAGAAAAAGTACAAATACAGACACCGGACAATGGAACCAATGACGTAACACAACAAATCAATGAATAGTAGTCTTCCCTAGTAATGGAATAAGTGTCTTCTGTGGGTTCCAACAGCTAATCTCCAGGCCTGTAGAATCTAGAGTTGCCTGAAGAGCATACAGCTCTGAGGACTTCAAAGATTGGCCTTTTATTTCAAGGACTTTATAACGATTGGCACCGAAAGGGTTACCAAGAATATTTGCAATTTAAAAAGAATTCCGACTATTTTAAGAAAAATACTTTTACTTTACTCTTACTTTTTTTAATTCAACTGAAACTTTTTCCAAATTTTTTGACAATTTTTAAAATAAAATTATCCCAACCTTCTTGGGTAACCTTTTGCAACAAGTAAATACAGAAAGTAATTGAATCGAACGGAACCTAATTTATAATGTTATAAATGTAAATACATTTGGTCAATTGAGGGTATCGCCACACAATAACCTCTTTGTAATTCCTTCTTTAAGGTGTATTGTAGCCAACCTCTCCTGTATATTTTCTATTTTGTAGTCCCAATTCTGCTAACTTTATTCGTCTCTGTTGTTAACAGATCTTAAACAAACTTCACCCCTCACTGTTTTCCATAAAAAAATTTAAATCGAGTAAGTTCTGGAACTCTAGCAGGCCAAGGAATCGGTGTGCCTCGTCCAATCCTGCGGTCAGGAAATTTTTCATTTAATATTGCCTCGCAATGTTGGCAGTATGCACTGGGGCTCCATCGTTTTGGTAAAACATTACAATAAGATTATCCAGAGGGATGTTTTCTAATAGATTTAGTAGTGTACGAGGGTTGCTACTTAAGTTTTGAGATAGACAAGTAAAATTAAATATTTATAATCGAAAATTCCTTTTTTGTTTTTCAAAATATTCTCCATGAAGAACAATACACTGCGTTTGAAGCAATTTTCGAAGCACTTTTCTAGTCCGATTGAGGTATCTCCAAAAAATGTGATTTGAACACATCACCCGCTTCTTCAGACGACGAAAAACGTTGACCGCGCATTTTATTTTTTCAGGACTGTACGGCGGATTACCTATCAATTCGATGTTTTGGATGCTCAAAAATTCACTTGTTTGAGCCAATATGTGAGAGCTTGAATTGTCGTGGTAGAGCATGATTCGTTTTCTGCGATTGGTTTTCCTTATTTTTCCGAACACACAATGGTGGTGCACCATTCAGAATTGATCGGTCTACGTTAATGTAATGGCACGGAGGCAACATGTCCAATTATGCCGAAAAAACAGGCGACCATTTGCTTAGAAGTGCTTCGTGCGCGAACATCTTTTGTTCGATTTGGCTCGTCTTGAAAGACCCATACAGTCGATTGTTGCTTAGTTTCGGGTTCATATTCATAGATCCATGATTCGTCGCCTGTCACAATCTTATAGACGTCTTTTGAAGCACTGACTGAATTTTTTCAACATTTCTTTGCACCAATCGACACGAAAAGAGAGACACCACCCCGAGAACCTACATGTTAACCAACGTACCAGTCCCTATCATTACCTCTTAGTGTGACCTAGGAATAATCTGTGATAGCGAACTCAATTTCCGTTCCCATATTGATAGCATTATTAACAGAGCTAACTCCGCGCTAGGGTTTGTAAAGCGCTGGTCTAGAGAGTTCTCCAATCCTTATGTTTCCAAATCTCTCTATATTTTCTTCGTTAGACCTCTCCTTGAATATGCCAGCCAGGTATGGTCACCTACGCAAACAACCCACATTAACAGAATTGAATCTGTTCAGCGTAGGTTCATTCGCTTTGCTCTACGTGATCTTGCGTGGATAGACAGATTCAACCTTCCACCTTATGAAGACTGTCTGAAACTGATCGACTTACAACACCTAAGTAAACGTCGCTTTTAAGACGTGGTACCACCCTGGAGACCCAATCGGAAAGGACTACTCTTGGTTGGCCCCTGGCAACCTGTAAGATGTTGCTTAGCACGAGAGCAATTAACTTAGCGAACCACAGATGGGCAAACGGCACTACGTGCCATACGTCCAGACAGATGTGGGCTAAGCTGGATCTTAGGCGCTCTAAGTGTCTGCTTTTGAGGGGCAGATTTGACCTTAGAATAGCTACTGGGGTAATCACAGGCCAATGCCCTATTGGCTTACACGTGAGGTGACTGGGTATCCTCTCAAACGACTTCTGTAGAAACTGCATGAACGAGGAAGAGGAGGAAACTATTTCTACTTCTAACTATTGCAGATCTTTGGCGCTTCATCGACAGCTTCGGATGGTTCCAATGAGGAGGTGGAGGGAATTCTTGGATTACGGTGGCATCACAATGGGCCTTTTGAGGTCTCAGTGTGCCCTTTAAGGCAGCCACACGCACCTAACCTAACCTAACCTTGGATATGGGACCGCGGAACAGAACACGCTGAGTGCGTCCGACAGTAATGTACGAATTCGAGCAAAATTGGTAGTGGTAGATTTACCCTTGATGAAGGCATGCTGAAAAGAGCCAATAAAGGGTCTGCATTGTGAGAGTAGTTTTTTAGCGTTTTTTTTATGTCACTGCGTTGAGTACATCAAAAGATAAAAATAAAAGGGTGATGTGCATACATAGGTTGCTACTTAAGTTTTAAATGTATGGCAACACTAATGTTAATATGTCAAATTTGACATTGTCATCGTAAAGTTTGACATTTTTAATGGTAATCCTACTTAGAGCGTTTTGTCACCGGAGTGCTATTTGTGTTGTAACAGGTACTAGAAACATTCAAATTGGTCAGTCAAAAAATGGAATTAAATATCGATGTGGATTAAGCCAACAACAGTGTGCCGATCAATTTTCTCCGACTTTTGGTAATGAAGCACCATCTCGAGGCACCATGTTTAGCTGGTTTTCCGAATTCAATCGTTGTCGCACTTCTATTCAGGACGAATTTCATGAAGGTGTCCTAAATGTGTTGTTTTGCCAGAAAAAATCGATGCTGTGCATGAGCTTATATTGCAAGATCGTCATGTGACATACCGTGAGATTAAGGCATGCTTGGGCATTAGTTCCACATGCATACATTTAATATTGCATGAACATTTGGCCGTCAAAAGGATTTGTTCGTGTTGGATACCGCCTAATTTGACAATCTCTCAAAAATATTGAAGAAATTCAATTGTGGTGCTTCAAAAGATGTCTATAACATCGCGACATTCGACGAAATCATGGGGCTATGCATATGAAAACCTAAAATTAAGAAACAATCGACTGTATGACGAGCCAAATCTAACAAAACTTGTTCGCGCACAAAGCACTTCGAAGCAAATGGTCACCTGTTTTTTCGGAATAATTGGGCATATGTAGCCAGTGATGCCAATTCAGTGATTTTGTCACCAAATCTGGTGTTTTCGAACACCTCCCTAGTGACAGAATTTTGTTTTCTCAGACACGTCTAAAAGTTGGTGATTTTTAACCTCTGCTGATGACACCAAATGTTCTCCCACTCTTTAACGTTTTAACGTAAATATTCGGCATTTCTCATTATTTTGACTATTTTTGTACATATTTGCTGGGTTACTAATTAATTCAGTTACAACCGGTGTTGCATTACTCATTCAAGTGGGCCCATTTAATGCTTTTGTTGTTAAGCTAAACGCATGTGTAAGACAACTCGAACAATTTCCTGTGAGACTTCATGACTTTCCAGTGGGACCCTGAAACTTTCAACGATACTCATTTTCTGTCGCTTACGATAAGAGGATCGCCCACAAAATTAATACTTTATCACATTCTATTACATGACGCTTAAGTTAATGAGGATCAATGCAAGGTAAATACGCTTGTGATTCAGGTAAATACAGTCTTTTATTGAGTAGTAGTATTTACATTTTTGTTACTTAGAAATTTCTAATATTATATTGGAAGCAATTTTGAAGAAAATATATTATTTTGTATCTGGTGACTTTTTTAAAAAAAGGTGTCCTTTTCAGTCCCTATCTAGTGACATTCTTCATCGACGACTTGGCAACACTGCATGTAGCCACCGTGCCATTACAGTAACGCAGAACGGTCAAATCTGAATGGTACACTACCATTTGTTTACCAGAAGTGTTCGGAAAAATAAGGGAAACCAATCGCAGAAGACGAATCATCCTCCATGACGGCAATCTCACACAATAGCTTGGGAGAATAACATACTTCATTCGCATACAAACTTGACATATTTATTCGTTTCTATTGAGATTCCGTCTGTTGCCACAACACTTGTTGAGCAAGCGCTCAATTTATTGAAACCGGTATCAGAGGAACCGGCGCTTGCGAGAGTTAAAACCCTGGCTTTACACCACTCACTATTTCTGTTTTTTTATAGCCAATCTCGGAGACGGAGTTGGATTAATTCGTTGAGCGTCACGACCAACATGTCATGGGTCCCGGGTTCGAGACCAGATGACCCCTTGAGCTTTTATTAAGAAATTAAAAATAATCCACTCCGTCTCTGGGCTGTTGTCTAGCTCGCAGCAATGCAAAAACAAGACTCAAGTTTCCTCACTTCCCTTTACCCTAATTCCCTTCCGGCCAAAACCATGCTTCGAAAATTAGTTGAAACGCATGCAAAAGTGTATTGATCTTCATGGAGAATATTTTGAAAAACAATTAATCCATTTTCAATTATAAATATTTATTTTTAATTGTCTATCTCAAAACTTAAGTAGCAACCCTCGTACAATGAAAATTGCAAATTTATGAAGAACCCTGTATCTCCCAAATGGTTGAGATTGCGTGGGAGAGATCTATCATCCCATTTCCGCACGTCAGATCTGAAACACCTTGTATTAATTTTTAAGTACCTGCATAATTGCGTACCTTGAAAAATATTGATCAGTCATGACCTTTCTGTAGATTGGCAATGTAAGGCAAAAAGTGTCCTCCCTGGGTGTATTAGAAATGGTTGAGATTGCCCCCCCCCCCCCCTCCTCTTGCCATACAATTTCAAATCAGATACACCCCGGTGATAAAAGTACGTAAACGAAAAATAAAATCATCCCACAAATTGCTAAAAATTCAGGTATACCCAGAAAAGTACGTAGGTAGAGTAAAAGCACCAATATTCCGACATTTGCCTAATTCTGTCTATTTAAAATATCACAGACTTTTATTTGAGCTCCAATGTAGGCAAATCAGTTATTTTAAGGGGTCGAAGTAACTAAGTACAATTTGGTCTGTCTGCCATCCCTGACATTCACGGCCCCAGAAATGAAAAGATGTTATATTTGGAACAAAATTCCCATAAAGTGAAAAGTGTACCCCTTGAGTGGGGTATCTAAAATTCAGGACCTTTAGGACCTTTTGATTTTAACTCTTCACTCACGATATATTCGCTTTCAAAGTCATTATCAAAGCGTCCGCTTCTAATTTCTAAACTATCGATGAAAAATTCTGAACGTAGACTTTAGTTAGTTAGTTAGTTTTGATGCCGGGAGCTGTAAAATCCCGTTTATTAGTTAGTACTTATCATAGGGAATGAGGTATTGATACACGCCAACGGAGCAGCAAAGCCGGGCTAAAACCAACCCGAGGAGTTGAAGAATGCAAACAGTTCTCTGCACCTTATTTAATTTGCCCTTGTTGTATACTTTTCCCATAGCCGGCTACTAAACTAAGAAGCCATAAGCGATAATACAACGTACCACAGAATATCACTCACAGAATATCACTAATTATAGGAACGAGTTTCCCCGATACCAGAATTTCCAAATCATTGTTCGAGTTTCAACAGTATTTTGTTCATTACAATCCGCCAAAGCAAATGAAAAAAAAAACTCCACCCTAAGGCTTACCCCTACAGACCTACCTTACAACACTATTTTGCCCTTGATATTAACATCGCCAGAATCCAGCGGCCGAGAACCTCTGAGTGATCCTAAAGGATAGGTTCAGAACGAACGTCCCTTCTAGGTCTATGTCAACAGTATGCACAACTTGTTGAAGAGTCGTGTCTGTGAATCTTCCCTTGCAGTAGACTTGCTAAGAACTTGACATTCGGTTGCCATGTAGAGTTTTCAGCAAGAACTGACTGATTCGTCTGAAGTCCTTTGTAAGTTCTTGAACCCATTGAACGTTAGGGATAAACACAATCTTGATATTTCTCTAGGTCTGAGAAACAGAGTTGAAAACAGTACTATCACTACATGTAGCCACAGCCACTTCGCTACTAAGTCAGGTAGCTTCTATACCATGATTGAAAGGGTTACATCTCTATTAAGGTGTTTTGACGCAGTACACTAATTTTTAGCTCAATTCGATAAAATATTCGCTGAGGATGTTCGGTGTTTTAAGTGATCCAAGAAACATAAGGTGTTGTGTATATGCATATGCGAAATGTAGCTGTATAATTAGTATAGTTCACTGGTTGTATACATTGATAGTGAGACCAATCTTGGCTTGGAATTGTAACCTTAAGAAGCTCACCAAAATTCAAAAAACCGCTTTGTTGGGTATCTCAGGAGCAGTAAGTAAAACGCCAACTGCCGCTTTGAAGACAACGCTACATCTCCCTCCACTGAACATCCGCGGTAGGTGTATAGCTGCTACTCTAGGGACCATCTGCAGGAGAGCACTGCCTAATTGTTCTTACAATAAGCTTCGAGAAAGCTTTCTCTACTAGAATATTTAGTAGGGAGGAGTGGGAAGGTTATCAGTGACTGTTAATGCCCGGTATACCGATCTTCACGGATGGTTCAAGAGTGGGGCATAGGGTGAGAGCGGGAGTTTTCTACGACCGTCTCAACATACGGAACTCGTATCGGCTGCCGGACTACTGCAGTGTTAGAAAAAAGCAATAAGTAGCAGTAAGTAATGACAAAATGTCTCTCTTTAGTTTTAGTGCTTGCTTTTTGGTGGGGACAGTTTGAGAACAAAAAATGGCTACAAGGATCTCAAGCAATAAAACCAATTTCGTGATAAAGACAGTTTACGTAATAGTAATCCGCTTTAAATAAGGGTTCCGAATCGATACGACATTTCCCTCCAAATCGGTGCGATATCTGGGTTCCATATTCTGAACGCTCCGAATCGATTCAATATCACTCCAGAAGCGATTCGGATCCATTTAAATTAAAAATAATATCGAACCGGTCCGGAGCGGATCGATATCACACTTAAAAATAACGACCCGCTCCGGAGCGGTTTGATATCAGACTTGGAAAATAACGATCCGCTCCGGGGCGGTTCGATATTTTCATAACGCTCCAGGGGCCTAATTACTGAATACGATTCGATTGCAATCAATCGTAGATATACGAAACTTAAAATTAAATTGACCTAAAGCTAGCAACTCGCACAAGTACAATATCTCTTTATTAATCTCATTCAATTCTAAATTTTCTATTTTTACGATCAATTGCAATCGAATCGAATTCAGTAATACGGCTTCAGGCCGAAACAATTCGGAACCCTGTATATATGTATCACGAAAATATATATTAAGGGGGATTTCTCCCTGGAGCATTCAAAAATGAACCTTTTTTCCAAACTTTTTTTTTTTGGATCAGGGAAAAGGTATTGACAGGCGAGCTTCGGCCAAACACAAACAGGGAGGTCTCCGTCAGGCATGTCCCACTTTGATCCCGGATTCCGGGTGCTGTAGTAGTCCGATCTGAAAAGTTCCGAAAGTTTCTTAAAATATACCCTTTTCCTGGGTGCTGTATGGGAGCTTTTTCAAATTTCGAATTCTGTAAAAAATAGGGCCACTTTTTGAAAAAAATTCAATTTGTTGCCTTTTTTTCTACTTTTTTATCCCGAAAAAATATTAAATATTCGAATTTCGAAAAAAGCTCTCATGGAGCATCCAGGAATAATATAAACTTTAATTTAAATCAACAAGATCCCGAATGAGTTAAATAGATTTGACGCAATCCGGAACCGAAGTTCAAAAAACGTTGTTTCGAGAAAAACGCGTTTAAAGTTTTGCAATGCAATAACACGAAACGAAACGAAAACGTAGACAATGCATTTCCGAGCGAATTCCGAGAAAGGGCAACTGTATTACAGTTCTGAAAATGATCTAGAAATGTTATAGAAAAGGAAGTAAAAAGAATAGTTTGTTTTGACGACTGCAAAAATTATTTTTCGATTAGTGCGGGCCGCGCGAGCCTGAAGGGATTTAAACGGACCCTACGCGCTCGGCTTGCAAACAGTATAACTCGGAAACGGAACGAAATTTTCAAAAATCCCTTTCAGGGAACATTTTTGGAGACATGTAGAAGAGATTAAACTAAAAAAAATCGAAATTTTGAAACCGCTCGAGGAGAAATCCCCCTTAATCAACTGGCCCCACTTAATGTTTCTCTCACGAGCCACAACTGGTTTCACCTTTGTGCCATTGGGATCAGAAGAAACCACAAGATCCAAAAATTTGCCGAATCCATTATAAATGGAATGAATATCACCAGTTAATAGAGGGCAACTTAAAGGCATAAATCCGCCTCAGAGGGAAGCTCAAAGCAACGGGCAGTAACTCCAAATTGCTCAGAAATATTGCCGAGTGAGCACATAACATCCCTGCAAACAACTAACAACACTCAACACCAAACAGGGGCGGCAATAGCAGAAATATGACAATCACAACAGAAGACGACGAAGCTAGCATCAAAGACCTCTGCGTCGAAGATTCCTTCACAAAGCCGGGTCTCAGTAAGGCAAACTAAGTCGAAACCAGAGTCAATGGAGTCGACAATTAAGTCGATAAGTCGTTTTAAACCGAAGTCCGGTTACATTATAGAATGATATAGAAAGACAATTCGCTCACGTGTTTTTTATTTTGAAGTTTTTACCTTGAAATTTGGAACGATTACTAGTTATGAACTCACATACAATCTGATCGAGCGGCCATATATGTAGGTTAAGGTATTATTATTATTTGGGTTATCGACATGTTGGACACCGCGACCTAGGAGACCCTTTGTGCCACCTAAGCCTAGGTATGTCAATATGAAAACCACTGGCAGAAATGAAAACAATTTTTAAATTTCTTATATATTATATATGTACATATATAGCTAGTAAACAGCCATTTTAATGGCCCCGATTTTACGCTTGCAATACCAATACGTTAAAATAAAACAAGTACAGCACTGACCAAATGGAACTTACTTCTTTAATTACAGTGAAACGAAACCTACGCACCGTTGCATCGTTGCACGGCTTATTTTTATTCCATAACTATTTTTAAACCTTCAAAATTTCTCCTAATCATGTTTCTTTAATCTTAGCTTAGCGAATAAGTCGAAATTGCTATTCCAAGAAATAAATATTTGCGTAAAGTCCAAGGAAAGCACTGGCACTGACGTAAACCAACAAATGACAAAATTATATAAATTAAGCAAAATAATTTAATTTCTCAGAAAGTACATATGTAAGTTCAGTGGCATCATCATTAATGGTTTAAAGAAAATTAGATTAGATAGCAATTTGTAAACACGAAAACAAATTATTTGTGTAGAATAATAAGGAGTGTTATTTTGAAAACTTAGTTGTGGTGTTGATCCAAAAAAGAAACGGTTTTCGAAACTTTTCTTTACAAAATTTTTTGTGGATCAAAAAGTAAAATAATCTTTAATCTATTTTGATTATGATTATGATTATTTCCCGTACTAAGGAATAAAGAAAAAAATATTTATTATTCTGTTAAAAAAATGCTACTGTCTTATTACAAGTATGTATATCAATATATATTTTAAACCTATAATAATCTTCCTCCCCTTATAATTATAGAATAAAATATATAATTAAGTTGTCAGTGACATCATGCTGTTTTTCTACAACAACTTCATAGGTTCGAAAGGAGAACCACTTAACAGAGCAATTTTGTACGTGCAGGGTGACGCGTCGGGTCGCGTAATTCGGATTAGCCAATAAGAACACTTTGCTGTTGCTGTCGGCTTTTGTGCAATCTGATACGGCCTTATCTCGTGGAAGCAAGAATCAAAAAATTCAAAAGGATACGTTCTCGAGTGACGCTCGGGATAGTCGTAAGCAGACGCGCTGCCCGAGCGACACTTGGGGTAAATTGTTAGGTGGTTAAAAAAACCGGCTGCGGTGATCTCACTTAACTGATTTGGATGGTTCTTTTTTTGTTGTACAGAGTATGATCCCCCATTGCTAATAGGAGAAAAAAAATTGGCCTAGAGCGATGGTGGAGGGGGGGAGGGGGTAGTCTACCTTCGTAACGCGTGGACCGATTTGGATAATTCTTTTTCTCTTGGATAGTGTATACCATGTTGATACCACGAGAAAAAAATTTTGGTTGAGTGGGGGTGGGGGTGATACCTAACTTTGTAACGCGTGAACCGATTTGGGTGGTTCTTTTTTTGTTGTACGGAGTATGATCCCCCATTGCTAGTAGGAGATAAAAAAATTGGCGGGAGGGGTAGTCTACCTTCGTAACGCGTGGACCAATTTGTTTAATTCTTGTTCTGTTGGGTAGAGTATGTTACCTGGTTGATACGACGAGAAAAAATATGTTGGTGGGGTAGGGGTTGGGGTGAAACCTAACCTTGTAACGCGTGGACCGACTGGGATGGTTCTTTTGCTGTTGTATAGATTGTGATCCCGCATTGCTAATATCAGAATAATTTGGTCCTAAGGTGGTGGGTGGCGGGTGGCGGGTGGCGGGAGGGGAGGGGTAGTCTAACGACGACGGAGGGAGCGTTACACAATTTCTTAATTCAGAAATCTATTCGGAAGATTCCTTTTTGTTGTGTGTTATATGATACTCCATTGCTACTCTGTGGGAAAATATTGACCTAGTGTTGGGGTGAGGGGAGGAGAAACCTAACTTAGTACCGCGTGGACTGATTTAGATTATTCCGAATGCATATATAGTATCTATTTGTATTCTGAAAAAATGAGATGATGAGAGCTGGAAGATGGGCGGCGCCTAGCTTCATAAGGCATAAACCGATTTTGATTCGGTTGTGCAGAATACGTTTCCTGATTGATAAATGATAACAATTTTGTACCTAGAGTGATTACGATGATTCTCTGACTACAATAATTCTCTCTTGCTGTATAGAGAAAAGTGTCGCACTAGGGTCATGTTAAAAATTTTCTAAGGTGAAGTTAGTAAAGGGTGACCGTGACTAATTTCGTAATATGTTGCCGGATTTGGATAATTTTGTTAGTGAACTACCACTGCAACTTTTGAAATTGCTTTTTTCGTACCAGCAGCATTCTTCGAGTCGTATATATGAAGACACTAAAAACTAAAAAATTAAATAGTTTTTAAAAAAAAAGTTCAACCGACTTCACAAAAAGCGCTAGAAAGCATAAAATAATTTTTAATTTTATATTATTTACGACATTTAGTCGGTGCAAATTAAACAAACCAAACGATGACTTCAATGACGGAAGTAAGGTTCCGACTAACCACTATTTCAAACCGATCGCCGGGGTAGTTTGCGCAAGACAGGGTAAGTTACCGACATGTTATAAAACTACGCATAATAATAGTTTTTTTTATGTATAATGGCGCTTTATTTGGCACAATCGTTACAAAATAAAAATCCCTCAAAACTCTAGCTACACTAAAAATGTTAAACAATCAAAACAAAAAAGAAACAATGGATAACGATCAAAAAGAACATAACAAATTATACAATACGTTACACTTAAAATATAAGGTAAAACGACTCTAAAACTTGAAGGCAAAAAAATAGTTAAAACCTATAAAAAAATCACGAAATTGTGAAATGCCTCCAAGTGAATGCCATCTCTAAGAAAGGTTCCCAACATTTTGAAAAATTTCCGAAACTAAACCTAGAGCTAAACCTAAACAAACGTACACAATGAACCGAAACTGAAACTAAAAAAAATTTAACAAGAACATGATTGTCTGAGTATTCCCAGGGGGTAGATGTAGCACCGGAAACCGCTGCTCCCAAGCAAATACCCTCTCCGTAGAACCGTTCGCTACTTTTCTAGTCTTCCAAGAGCACTTTATTTATTTATTTAAGCTATAAAGAGCTATAACATAATAATACAATAATAATATACAAGCTATAATAAATGATAAGTCAAATTAAATAGCATAAGCTACAATATGAGCTATAATTATAATAAATGCAAACTGGAAAGAAGAAGAATTAAGAAAGGCGATCTGAATGGGCGGGATCAGGATATAAGGCTCTGTGAAGGGATGATTTACTCAGATGAAAGTCAAAGGAGGAAAAGTCGTTGACTTTTCGTAGCATCCTGGTAATTGGTTCGCGTTGATCGTAGTTCGTGCGATGGCGGTCGAGTCGGAAAAGGGGAGTGAACCTAAGGTTGCGAGGATTGGTATAGATGGGCAAAGATTGCAGGATTGAAGGGCAGTCTATGGCACCAGTTAATAGCTGATGAATGAAGAGAATGTCGGAAACATCACTACGTTTAGGTCACACAAAGAGGTGGTATGTCGGTTAACATGTAGACTCTCGGGGTGGTGGAAAGACGATTGCGGGAATAAGAGATGGACTGGCATTTGGAGACATTGAGTTCAAGCAAGTTTTTCATGCACCATGTGGTGAACGAATCGAGATCTTTTTGCAGGCGAAGAGAGTCGGTTGTGGAGGAGATATGTGTAATTATTTTCGTGTCATCAGCATAAATGTTTGAGTGTTTGATGACAAATTCAACATCATTTATTGTAAGGATGAAAATCAATGGACCGAGGTGTCTCCCCTGGCAGACGCTGGAACGAGCGACAATAGGGTTAGAAATGGATGAGCTGAGAAGAACATTGTACTGACGGTTGTTGAGGTAGAATTAAATCCAGGAGATGAATCGAGGGGGGAAGCCTAGGCGGATAACGCTATGGGAGATCTTGTCAAAGAATTTATTAAAATCGGTGGCGATAACATCAACACCTTTACCGTTTTCCAGGGCACATAGTGTTTTGGAGAAGAAGTCGGTTGGGTTGGTGGTTGTAGATCTTCCTTTGAAGAAGCCATGCTGGGAGAGGGAGAAGATAGACTTACAGTGGAAGAATATGCAATCATAGACCAATTTTTCGAATAGTTTAGGTATGGATGATAATTTAGCAATGGGTCTGTAGTTGGATACATCGTTCTTGCAGCCTTTTTTGAAGATGGGAATAATATAAGAGTTTTTCCATAATTGAGGGAAAATCACTTTTTCACAAAGAATGCCGTGAGGACCTGGGTGAAAGTCGTCCTCAAGCCCGTTAATACTGGCGGCGATTAGTTTGAGTGCATTTGTTCAAGAATGAAAAGTAGTTAGGGTCAGGTTGTAGAGAACTGTCGCTGAAAGATTTACTGAAGAAGTATGCAAAGAGGTTGGCGATAACCTGAAGATCAGACGTAGAGGTATTCTCGAGCTTTATAAGCTGTCACATATCGCGAACAAGATTATTGATGTCGCACAAGGTCGGACATGTGAAGTATCTGTGGGACAGGGTTCGTTCACCACCACAAACCGTGCAGGCTCTTTAAATTCGTCGATCAATATGTGACAGCTAGCTTGAATGCATGAGGCTATAATGGAGGAGTTTGAATGCCACATCAGAGTCTTTGTAATTGGACGGATAGCTATAGATCACTTTACTAGTTATGGCCTCCATTATGCGTGGTTTGGAGGTATATCAGTGTGATCCCAGAAGCTTCAAAAACTGTAAGTTGTCCTGTATCGGCCGTTAAACCTCGAGCATTACTGAACACCAAATCTATTAACTCAGGGTTCAACATGATCGGAATTGCTGAGAATTCTCCGTACCCAAATTCATTCCAGCGCAAATGAAATGTTGGTTCTTACTCTGCCCCCACGTCGTTATCGTGGAGATCAGATCCTGGGGCCAGTCATGCGGATATGATGAACGAACCGAGTAGTAGTAGTGCTCATCTGCGCCGCTACCCCCCATAGAACTTACCCATAGCTGTGCAAATTAAGTTATCTCTTTGCCAGAATACTCGCTGAAATGCCCGTACCTGAAGACAACGAAGTGTCACCACCATGTCACCCAAACCACCCTCCGATAACCCCCCACCCACCCTCCCAAAGGCGTCAACAACCTTTGGCTGTAAAAGTTTCACGAAGCCTTCTTCATAGCACTCTGGTTTTAACAGATGCACGATAGACAAGGTAATCAAATAATTGACAACGACTTCACATCCTTTCAGCGAAAGGGGGTGTGGTCTAATCCGCCACGGATTCACAGCTCTGGAGAGTTTCTTCAGAGTCATTTTATTATATGTTTTACCATCGAGCCCCACATATACACCTAATATTTCAGGCAAGTATTCGTCCATTGTGTGCCGAGGAAAGAATCTGTTTGATTCCGCCACCTAAGGTTAACCATAGTGTCTGCCAATCGCTCTTATTGTTCGAAAACTCTACAAGAAACTGAAAATGCATCCTTTTTCGAAAATATACAGGTCGTAAGCATACGCTAATATAAGTAGGAATATGATGAAAGAATCCATCGTTGGAGAACGGTGGCAACCTCGATACAGCATAAAAAGGTTGGAGTACTTGACTAATATTAATATGAGGTAATAATAAAATTTTATGATAATATTTATAATTACAAAAAAATACGGATGTTCGATCATGGAGAAAAATGCTTATGTAACATTAGGTCGCCCTTATATTTAATATTTCAATGAGCGACCTTTATTTTCATGTTCTGGAGGATAAAAAATTGAAGTAATAAAAAAATATTAAGGGATGACGGAAGTAAGTTACCGACTACCCGCTCTTTCAAATCGATCGCCGGGGTTGCGCAAGGCAGGGTAAGAGTGACTGACATGTTATGAAACTATATTTCCGTATTATCCCATGCTAATTTCATTCGGATGTTTTATAATGGAATGATCGATCGCACGCGGACGACCTTATTAATTTACTACTTATATTAAGGGTGTTCGATAGCGGAGGCATTATTACCATGGGCTCTCGGAATAATACACAGGGTGTTTCAGATCTGACGTGCCAAAATGAGTGGGGTGATAGATCTCACCTAGGCAAACAAAAAATTATATGAAAGGGGGGGGGGGGGCAAACTGAACCGTTTGGCAGTTACAGGATGACTCATAAATTTCAGTTTTTCATGGAATGCACATTACTCTTTTATTTTTATCTCCTGATCTATCTATCTAACACAGCCACGTCAAACATACGAAATACTACTATTACAATAAGCTTTTCAAAATTGCCAACAATATTGATCTAATTTTTACTACTGCAGGTACAGTCACTTCTAAATTTGAGCATTTTCCCTAAATTTCTCCGAAATTCATGTAATTAGTCTACCTCTTTTTTATTTTTATTGGATTGATTGGGAAATATTTGAAAATCTGCAATTTAAATAAACTGAACTCATATTAACTCTAAAATTCTTTTTATTGAATCCAAAACTCATTACAATTAATCTTAGTAAATTACAAAAGCTGTTCAAAATGTCCACCGCCACTTTGGATGCACGCCAACAATCTCCTTCTAAGTCCCTGTTTAAGGCGTATTGCAGGCAGCCTCTCCCGTGTTTTCGTCGCTGCATTTCCAATTTTGCTAACTAAATCCTCGCTAGTGTTTACACGGCTTGAATAAACTTCATCCTTCATTGTTCCCGTAAGAAAAAGTCCAATGGGGTAAGGTCTGGAGATCTAGCAGGCCAAGGAATCGGTGCACCTCGTCCAATCCAGCAGTTAGGACATTTTTCACTTAGTATTGCCTTCACAATGTTAGCAGTATGCGCTAGTGCTCCATCGTGTTGGTAAAACATGTCCGTTCGATTACGCACAAGGATCTCCTCTATTATATCTGGCAGTGTATTGTCCAAAAAGTCTCCATAAATTTCACTATTAAACACTTGCGGCAAAATTAACGATCCTATCAAATGATTGCCGATAACATCAGTCCATACATTGACACTGAATCTTTGCTACCTTTGACCTCTGTGGGTTAGTTTCCGACCAGATATGGAGGTTATGGAAGTTCGTGGTACCATCCCTGGTGGTACTATCCCGGTCTACAGAATTCAGTCAAGAAATGCCCTGTCGTCAATGTCGCGTTCCAGAAGCCTAGTGCTTTAATCCAGTCTTCTCTCGAAATCTCCTTCCAGTAGTCCTTGAACTGGGTGATGGCGATATGCACGCAATCCCTCTCGATCAATAACTCTCCAAACCTTAGATGAAGACACTCCTAATCGTCTTGCGACTCGTCTCGTGCTCGTCTCAGGGCCTTGCCTCACGGTGGTTCACTTTCGACCCTTTATCTTAAAAATTTTGTTTATTTAAAGAATTTCCTACCTAACGTGCAATAAAATAATTAGGTAGTCAGGGAATTCGAAGGATGCGGTTTTTCTAATCCTTTGTATACCTTACCATGTTGCACCTTTTTGGAAAGGGGTCATTCCACAGAAAATCGACAAATGGTTCTGAAACACCCTCTCAGATCTTTTTGAATTTTGCTGGTTTGCAGAGTTATGTAAAAAAAATAAACGGATTTTTTCTTTTTTCTTTTCGTTGCTTTTCTTTGAAGTTATAGCATTTTGAAAAATCCATGATTTAGCAGTTCGGACTAACTTTAAAAATTCATAACTTCCGTTTACAATAGAGTAGGAACATCAGTTTAGTCTCATTTTAAAGCATAAGATTAATACTTTCCATAAAAAATTACTACTAGGAAGAAGGAGGCTAAACTAACATTAAGGAAACAATTTTCGTCCTTCGTCCTTGAATATCTCAAATGAGTCCACTCTGTGAACTTTCATTTTTACATATATTATTTTTCCTACTGAAATCTAAAAAATACCAAATTTTCAAGTTGGACGGAAGTGGGATCATAGGTAAACTCTAAATAAACTGCACCGGCTACCACTAGGCAATACATATTTTCCTGGAACTAAATAATTGTAAGCATTATAAAAGCTTTTATTAAAGTTTCAAGGTTTGTTAAAACATCTAACTGTTTATAATATAACATAAATAAGAATAATAATATATCTTTTTCTCTCCCCTCAAAAAAAATTATGAGTAAATTCATCTAAGGAAAGAGAGAAATACTTAGCTTAAACTATGCCTTTAGAAACAGGCATAATTTGATGGACTATTCTAGTGAAGGGAAGTTGATTTAACTTTAAACTTTACATATTGTTCTGAAGGTACAAAAAGAAGTTAATATTTTTAATATTTTCTTATGCCCATTCATACAACTTATAAGAAGTTGTAATTTGATTATCAAAAGGTCTTTGAATACTAGCTTTAGCTCCAAGTCGCTTTAAGGTTCCTCCAATACTACTCCCGTGGGCAGTCGCAAAAAAATTCCACTCTGCATCTATTGCAAACTCTTCACGATGTATTGTTAAATTGTAAGAATTGTACTGATCTTTATATTGCGCGGCGGAGCCGTCCGAAAAGTAATGAATTTTTCTGATAAAATTGATTTTGGATTTCAAAAAGTCGATTAGCTTACTTTGAAAGAGGTGTACAGATATATTATTGTGCGTCAAACAATCACTTATAACTATGAAGTTAGTATTTTCTATTTCCTGTGTACCATTGTTACGAAAGTATACTCCAAAGGAATGAATGGTTGCTTGATCGGTGTTTCAGTGGTATCCCTGAATTTCATCTTGAACAATAAAAGAATAATTTTCCGAAAAAACCATTAAAACCATAATATCGCCTTCTGGAAGTGAAGATTTAAGTTCTTGAAGATATAGACTTTGTTGTTTTGCAATAAAGGAATGCCTACTCAATTCAGGTAATCTTTCAATCGCGGTCTCCACAAAGTCATCCATTGGCTTCACTATAGTTATTAATTGAGAATGGTCCGTTCATGTCCACTGTTTATACGAAATACTTTCGATGCAGTGCTTTTCAAAAGTTACATCGAATATATTTTTAAACCTTGAATATCCCGGGCACTGCTGGTACTCTTCAAAAAGACATGGTATATTTGGTGGATTGCATTTTCCTAACGCTAAAAGCGTTTTATAAATTGAAATTTTTATTTCCTCATTTGCCGTGAGCACAACAATTCTACACCCTTCCAACAAAAGTTTTATATTTTGATGTATGGTGCAAACACATACCGTATGTGTCCCATTAGCTCCTGCTAAAATACAATTTTTTTGGCCGCAAAGATGCAAATTTTGAAAAACCTATTTCGCCTCTTCGGAGCTGCTGTCGTTCAGCCCACTCCTCCGCTCCCCGTTTCCTCTTTCTGCCCTGTCTCTCCTATTTTGGTTGTTCCCCCGCCCCCTGCTGTCCTTGAGTCCTGCTCCCCTGCCCTTGCTCTGCGGGATGATGAGCCGATCTGTTCTCCCTCTGTGGACATCCCGCCGCGCGTTAGGGACCGGCCCCCGTGCTGTTCTCGGGCTACGCGCTTGCGGAGGCGTCGTGCTGGCGCTGCTCACGATTCCTCTGCGACCCCTGACCTCTTAATTGCAACATCGCTCCTCACCCTTCAGGCGTTTGTGCTAACGCCGAGACTGCTGATGGCGATTTTGCTCTCCCATCCACTCTTTGACATTTTAATTCTTAGTTTAGATTTTATTAATAATAACCCTGAGGACGAAATCATCCTTCTTGGTGACTTAAATTTACCCAATGTTCAATGGGTATTGAATACTGATGACGATGACTACCTTCCCTTAAATTGTCTTACTGTTAGAGACTCCCATTTTCTTGACTCCATCTCCTCCTTTGGTTTACGCCAAATGAGTGATGTAAAGAACTCTATGGGAAGACAGTTAGATCTTATCTTTACTTCTGACTCGAGTATCATTATAGTCGAATCGACTTCTCGTAGTTTATCCGCTATCGACAGTTTGCATCCGCCCATTTTCATCTCGTTTTGCTACGATGGTTCTTATACTGCCGACCCTAACGTGAATCAGTACGTTCTTGATTTTAAAAGGGCGGATTTCTCTGTTCTCTCAAACAGGATCCTCTCGATCGATTTCGCATCTCTTTTTGATGATAGCGATATCGATGAGTGCGTTTAGGATTTATGATCTGTTTAATTCGTGTGTACCACTCAAACGGTCGAGATAATCCTGTCATTCTCCCCCGTGGTATACTAGTGAGCTGCGAAGCCTTAAGAACAAAAAAATGGACTATGGAAAACTTACTTACGTTGTAGAAACAAGTCAGCTTATTGTGAATTTGTTGATTGCTACGACAGATTTTTGGCATTATCTTCATCATTATACAGAGAATACCTTGATAATGTTCGCGATAACTTGCATAATGATCCTCGTACTTTTTTCAAATTTGTTAATATGAAGAAGAGATCTGATAATTACCCATCTACAATGTGGTATAATGGAACCTCTAAATGCAGTGCGCCCGACATAGCCGATAACTTTGCATTATTTTTTGAGGGCGCCTTTTTATCTGAAGACTTTGTGCCTTCCCTAGATGAGTTTGGTCATATCCAAGACCGTCCCGCTGCCTCCATTGCCTTGCCCATTATATCTCGGGATATTATCATGGATGGTATCAATGAACTTAAACTTGACTTTTCTTTTGGTCCTGATGGCGTTCCACCTGCGTTCTTGAAATCCTGCTCTGACGCCTTACCCACTCCGCTGGTACTCATCTTCAACAAATCTATTCAGGCCGGCAGATTTCCTACATTATGGAAGAGCTCCTTTATAATTCCCGTTTATAAAAAGGGGCATAAAAACTTAATAACAAATTATAGGCCAATAGCGAAGCTTTCCTGCATACCCAAATTGTTCGAATCTGTTATATATTCGCAGCTTGTTTGGCAGTGTAAGGGGTTACTCTCATCTAATCAGCATGGCTTTCTGCCTGGTAGATCGACGACAACTAACCTGCTTGAATTTACATCCCACATAATCTCTGCCTTCCAGCAAGGTCTCCAGACCGACTGCGTCTACACCGACTTAAGCAAGGCGTTTGATAAGCTCCCTCACTCTGTGATTATGCTTAAATTGGAAAAGCTGGATTTTCCGCCCTTAATGCTCGACTGGATCCGCTCTTATTTAAAATATAGGTCATACCGAGTATCTTTACGTAACACTTTATCTAGATTTATTAGAGCTTCATCTGGTGTACCGTAGGGCAGCCATCTGAGGCCGTTGCTGTTCATTCTTGCCATTAATGACATTGTCCCTCTGATTAGGCACTCCAAAGTCTTAATCTATGCAGATGATATGAAGATTTTCTCATGTGTTAGAAACAGTTATGATTCTTATTGGATTCAGGATGATTTGAATACCTTCAAGGTTTGGTGTGTCTCAAATGCCTGCAGCTTAACCTGGATAAATGTGAGGTTATGTCATTCTGTAGGAACCCTAATCAGCTCGTCTTTGATTATACCTTTGCTGAAACTACTATCCGTCGTGTTGAGTCCGTTACTGACCTTGGTGTGATGCTAGACAAAAAACTCGATTTCACTCTGCACATAAACTATATCGTGTCTCGGAGTTATTCAGTTTTGGGTTTTGTTAAACGGTGGTCAAGGGAGTTTTCTGATCCACTGACCCTTATTCACTTATTTTTCTCCTTGGTTAGACCAGTTCTCGAGTATGCATCTCAGGTTTGGTCACCTTGCTATGCGGTTCATTCTAGACGCATCGAGTCGGTGCAGCGGAACTTTGTTAGATTCGCACTAAGGGACGTTGGAGGAACGACGTAGAATTGCTGACCTAGTATTTATTCACCAGCTTTTGAACTCGAATATAGATTCTCGCACTCTCGCAGGTTTGGTTACTTATAGGCATACCCCGTATTGCTTAAGGCGATTGCCTTTACTACATGCTGTCCATTCTCGGTCTAACTATGGTATGCATGAGCCTATTAATCGCATGTGTAGAGCCGTAAATATGTGTCATATTTTTGACCTGGCTCTTACCTAGGATTTGCTTAAACGTTCTCTGTTATCTGTGCAACCCTGACTGTAGTGTTTGGAGGTGTTTCACTATTTTGATTACTAATACTCTTTTTTGCATGTTGTTGTGGGAGCCTCATTCACCTCAATATATGTTATATTCTGGTGAATAGGTCAATTGATTCCAGGCTCCTGCCTGTGAAGTGCGCCTTCTGAGTTAGAAGGGTTAATTCGATAGTTTTACTGCAAATGTGTGTCCTTGAACCGCCTGTATATTTCAAGTGATAAAAACATTTATAATGCTTACAATTATTTGAGTTCGTGGAAAATATGCACTGTACGGTGGTAGCCGGTGCAGTTTATTTAGAGTTAACCCATGATCCAACTTCCGTCCCAATTTGAAAATTTAGTATTTTTTAAATATCAGTATGACAAATAATATATGTAAAAATTAAAGTCCACAGAGGGGACTCATTTGAGATATTTAAGGACGAAGGACGAAAATTGTGTCCTTAATATTTTTTTAGCCTCCTTCTTCCTAGTAGTAATTTTTTATGGAAAGTATCTTATGCTTTAAAATGAGACTAAAATTATGTTCCTACGCTATCATAAACGGAAGTTATGAATTTTTAAAGTTGGCCCGAACTGCCAAATCATGGAATAATCAAAATGCTATAACTTCAAAAAAAAAGCAACAGAAAGAAAAAAGAAAAAATCCGTATATTTCTTTTACATTACTCTGCAAACCATCAAAATTTCAAAAAGATCTGAAAGGATGCTTTCAGAAATATCTCTGAAATTTGTCGATTTGCTGTGGAATGACCCAAAGGTAATAAGATGGGCAATTTAATAAAAATAAAAAACCCATGTATTAATTACATAAATTTCGGAGAAAATTTGGGAAAATGCTAAATTTTAGGTAATCACGAATCATTTTTTTCAATTTTGGAAGTGTATGTGCATAACATGAAAAACTTAAATTTATGAATCACCCTGTAACTCCCAAACTGATGAGATTGCCCCCTACCTGTCATACAATTTTTTGTTTGCCTAGGTGAGATCTATCACGCTACTCATTTTGGCACGTCAGATCTGAAACACCCTGTATAGTAACTAATTAATTATGATAAATTTGGTTGGTTTTGGTTTGAAAATCTTATACCTTCAGTAAAACGGGCATCGTAAATTTCCAAAATATAGCTCTTGCTATCAAAATGTTAAATATAATTTGGAAGTGTAATAAAAATTCTGAAAAATGCAAGTGATTACCTACATGCTTACATATAACGATTAGTTCAAAATTAGTGAATCATCCAGGAAATATGACCTGATCATATCTTCTTGGTCGAGACTTTGTCTCCTGACATCACTAATTACAAGAAATTTGAATCATAACAACTATACCTGCAACATTGGTCCCACACTCGGTGAGAAAAGCAACATTTCACAACAATTTCAAATTTTGAGTGGAAAAACGTTTCACAATATTAGCAAACAATCGTCTCGGCCGGGGCTTAAAACAGAAAGCATTTTCCCTGCGCTACTTTACTTCTTCATTTCTCTGACCCCTTCAAGCTATGCGGGTGTGCTTCTTATGCAACCGCTGTTCCACGAAAGGCAATAATTATTGATATTATTGCTCTGCATGACTCATGGCAACACCCGCACTTCAATTGCTGCGATAGAACAATACCAGAAAGCCGAAATTTAATGTACGTGCCTTCGTCATTGAATTGGTGCAATCTAGTCGAGTGCAAATGAAAGACGAGTTCATTGCTGAAGGGGCCAAATAGGCCATTTAAAAGTCGTCAATTGTTTTTGAAGGATGTTCACCCTTTCATGGTTTCTTATCACGAAAAGTTGCTTTAGCTTTTAGAATTTTTTTTGGAATTTCACGTTTATTGATGACACATGCTCTGTTGGCAAACGTACCTTAGTGGGGTCTTTTTGTAAAGAACAATAAGGCAGGTGAAGCTGCAAAAGATTTTTCAAGGCTTTTCACGTACACAATTAAAAGATGTGAACTTTATGCAAGTTGGTTACTGCAAAGCACAAGGTTTTCGTAAATTTCATGCAAGTATTCACTTTGTCACTGGTTTTCAGTCATTACTTTTCTAGCTAAAGTGCTTCTTCTTTGAGTTGCAGAAAGACTATGGTTAGCAGCTGTTAAGGCCATTCTACATCCAAAAGTTCGACTTGGTCGTCGGCTTTGACTACGTGTTAAATGAATTTTTCTTCTACATACCGGCTTGGTCGTGGGCGTCGGCGTGGTCGTCAGTTCCAGCTATGAGAAATTTCAAAGCCGACGCTGAAAAAGCAGGCGAGCCAACTTATTGACCCAAATCAATGTTACCAATTAATTCACTTGAAAATTAAAAATTGTGATTGAAGAAAAACTGATATGATATTCCATATTTATTTATTTAAGCTTAATGCAAGCTGTTACATAAAAAATACAAAATAACAAAATAAATAATACAAACTAAAATAAACAATATAATATAATATCGATCCCCTAATACCACCTACAGTTAAATTGACTTTGCGCTCTGCGGATTCCAACGATGGACGATACCTCTTGTCCCGTTTACGGGACCGTCGCATTTATGAAAACGTACGTCTATTTCTAGCCTATCTGCACGACAAACCGAATTCCGTCTGTATTGATGGTAAAACCAGCACCAGCGTCATGTTAAGTATACATCAAGCAGGCCTGCCCACAGACCCAACAGTCTTACATCAACTTTTCACTAAGTACCATGAATCATTCAATATCCCTTCCCATAAGGTTTCAGAAGATCTATCCACCTATGCTGCGTCCGTCAGTTCTCGCCGCATTTCCCATCTCCAAAAAAGTCGCAACGACTCCTTAAACTACTTTCGCTCTTCTCCCCCCCCCCCCCCCCCCTCCCCGCTTTCTCAATCACTGACCTCCCCCTAATGCACCTGTGGTCTCCGATCAAGTACCTCTCCCCAGCAGCTTGTCAGTCTATTACCAGAACGTCAGAGGACTTCGCACAAGAACATCCAATATTTTCCTTAACTCCCACAAATTCCCGCACAATATCTTTGCCTTAACTGAAACCAATCGAACACCAGAAATTCTCGACAACGAACTATTCCCTCCAAACTATACCATTTTCCGTGTTGACGGTTGTGTAGGCAACAATGACCCACCAGGCCGTGGGGTTCTCATAGCTGCTCACAACCGTTATGATGCCACCCTGTTTAAGACCTCCGACTCTTCAATATCAGAATTTGTATGTATCAAATTAACACTGAATAAGTGTATTCTGTATATTCTTTGTTGTTATATTCGTCCCACTCAACGTCTAGAAGCTTACGAGCCCGTAATTGAAACGTTAGACACCATGCTTGAGAACGCTAACGCCTCCGATGAATTCATTATACTGGGTGACTTTAACCTTCCCCGTATTCAATGGTCATTGTCTGAGGACTGTTCACACTTTGTCCCCCTGAACGCCTCTTCCGCCAAAGAAGCCTTTTTTACCGATCAGCTCTCTGTTTCTGGTCTCTTTCAAGTTAGTGGAGTCAGAACCTTTCTGGACAAACAATTAGACTTAATCTTTTCCTCAGACCCAGTTAACTCGGCTGTCGCGGAAAGCAAACATCTCCTCTCTTCCCTCGATCGTCACCATCCTACCCTGTTCCTCGTTTTCTCCTACGAACACCCTCACGTCCTTTCAAGCTCCGAGTCTTCTCTTTCCTTCAATTTTCGTAAAGGCGACTTTGAAAAATTAAATCACTTGCTCCTCAACTCCAACATTGGCACTATCCTTCAACATCTTCCAATAGACGTTGCTGTAGAGGCGTTTTATTCGAAATACACGCTTGCCTTACACAATCTATCCCTCTTCTTCCTCGCAAAAACTGCTCCTCCTCCCCGGTTTGGTACGACAAGAAATTACGCTCTCTCCGCAACAGGAGAAATAAACGTTGGCAAACTTTTCTTCTGACCCAGACTGAGTCTGACTATTCTTCCTACTTGTCTGCTTACACCTCTTTTTCTGAACGTTGTGATACCCTCTACCATGAGTACCTCCAACGGATGGAAACAAGCCTCATATCCGACCACAAGCATTTTTATAGCTTTATTAATTCTAAGAAGAAATCCAATGGTTACCCCTCCACCCTAAAGCTCGAGAATACCTCTTCATCTGATATTCAGGTTTTCGCCAACCTCTTTGCACACTTCTTCAGTAAATCTTTCAGCGACAATTCCCTACAACCTGACCTTAACTACTTTTCATTCTTGGACAAATGCACTCAAACGTCGTTTACGTCTTTCGACCCTGGCCCCGAACAAATCGCCGCCAGTATTAACGGGCTTGAGGATGACTTTCACCCCGGTCCTGACGGCATTCCGGTCATCGTTCTGAAAAAGTGTGCCATGGATCTAGTTCAACCCCTTACCTTGCTTTTCCGCCTCTCGGTCACTCAAGGGGTTTTCCCTCAATTATGGAAAAACTCTTATATTATTCCCATATTCAAAAAAGGCTGCAATAACGATGTATCCAACTACAGACCCATTGCTAAATTATCATCCATACCTAAACTATTCGAAAAATTGGTCTACGATTCCATGTTCTTCCACTGTAAGTCTATTTTCTCCCTCTCCCAGCATGGCTTCCTCAAAGGAAACACTATGTGCCCTGGAAAACGGTAAAGATGTTGATGTTATCGCCACCGATTTTAGTAAAGCCTTTGCCAAGATCTCCCATAGCGTTATTCTGTTTAAAGTTGATCGCCGAGGCTTCCCCCTCGCTTCATCTCCTGGATTCAATCCTACCTTAACAACCGTCGGTACAATGTTTTTTTAGCTCAACCATTTCTAACCCCATTGTCGCTCGTTCCAGCGTCAATTAACAGAATTGAATCTGTCCAGCGTAGGTTCATTCGCTTTGCTCTACGTGATCTTCCGTGGATAGACAGATTCAACCTTCCACCTTATGAAGACCGTCTGAAACTGATCGACTTACAACCCCTAAATAAACGTCGTGATGTTTCAGACGTTCTCTTCATTCATCAGCTATTAGCTGGTGCCATAGACTGCCCTTCAATCCTACAGTCTTTACCCATTCTCCTTCCTCCCAGTCTAAAGTTATCATAATCATAGCTTATATTGTAGCTTACATTATCTGTTATGAATTATTGTTTATTTTAGTTTGTAGTATTTATTTTGTTATTTTGTATTTTTTATGTAACAGCTTGCATTAAGCTTAAATAAATAAATAAATATTATTACTATTCATTCACAAATAAACGAATTTCAAACAAAAAATGAAGTGACTTCAAATGACGTTTCAATCATATGTTTCCTGTCAAAAATTCCGCTGAACTTTTCCAATGTAGAAATATGAGCGCTGAATTGAGCTGTGAAGCCGACGACCAAGCCGAATCTTTGAATGTAGACTGGCCTTTATGGTTTTCCTCTGCGCAACATGCTCGCGTATCTCATAGCGCTCTCCGCTTTGTGGAGTTTTAAAGATTTAAAGTTTGATTTTTATTTATATCTGTTAATATTTATATTTATATAGAGTGAAGTGAATAAAGTTAACAAAATATTGTAAGATATGGAAGAAATCTATTCAAGTAATGATGAAAAAAAAATTCGATGAACGCGTGGATGCGGTTACTAGGTAGGTGATATAATTCATGTTTACATATGATTCAGGGTTGTAATCGTAACGTGCGTGGGTATAATATACCTAAAATAAAGGTGTAAAAGTTTCAATTTTAAACCATTATGGTAAACCAATAAGATACTATTTTTTCGTTAAGTCCACTTATTATTTTTTATTTTTCACGTACGATTTCTAGCCTACGTGTTTGGTCTGTTTAGCACAGTGGTTCCCAAAGTGGTTCCTACGGACCCCCAGGGGTCCTTGTGATCGGCGAGGGGACTGTGGCAAAGTTAGAATAAATAGCAATAAATAAATTGGTAGCCATTTTTACGTCCTGAGTAAAATATAAGTATAGATAAGATATATAAAATACAAGTAATGACAAGCATCGCACTGTGGTTGTGGGGTCGACCGCGGCCGTCTATCTATATATCTATGCATGTTTAAACAGGAACGGAATCTCGCCGCTACATGCAATAACTTGTCTAAAATATGGCACTATAAAAGAGTCGTGACAAAGAATATAAATTACTTCGTAACAAATTTAACGAAAGCAATTTGAAGCTACAAGGTGATCAATTAAATTTAATTAAAACTAAAAGTATAATATCTGCGTTTGTTGCAAAACTTTTTCTATACAAACAAAACTTGGGAAGAGGAGAATGCTCTCAATTTCCAAATCTTTCAAAATTGCAAAAACGAGATGAAGATTTGCTTGCTTGTTGTCAACACTTAAGAGCTCTTCATTCTGACCTCAGCCAAAGATTTGAAAACATTCTTGGTTATCCCCGATTGAGTGTTGGACTCTTTTGGAAGCAGACCCACAAATTTAGATGAATCCAAATACAAATACAGAGGCAACTTATTGAATTATCCACAAATGAGGAGCTAAAACCAAAAACAGATACAAATTTTATATCCTGCATTATGGGTGTACGGAAGCTGTTGATTGCTTTCCAGTCTTCCTATTTAGTAGAACGTGAATTTAGTGCAGTTATGAGCCTCATCACAAAAAAAGAAAACAACAACAAATTAGTGCTCGTGGAGACTTACGAATGTTACTCACAAACATAGAGTCGAACATAAATAATCCCATATCATCCCATCAGGTTCACCGATCTTATTGAAAAAAAGTAATGTGTTTTTGTATTTTAAAGCAAAACTTACAGTTTCAATAAATACTACTTTAAATATCAAAATATTTTATTTTAATTTTATTTTTAACCGACTTCCCAAAAACAAAGAGGTTCGTATATTTTTGTTGTTTTTTTTTATATCTGACCGAGCATAACTTCGTAACGCATTGACCGATTTTGATAATTCGAGTCATCTAAGCTGTCTCTCTCCCAACAAGCATATACTGATCGATAAGATAGAAAGATCAATCATGTACAATGAATTTACCTTCGCAACTTTACCCGATATTGAGGGCGCTTTCAATAACGTCAAACTAGAGGCGATAGTTCTTACGGAACCTGAATCTAGGAAGTTCTCTCATCGAGCTTATACAGTAGATATTTTACGCAAGATTTTAAACCACAGCTTGGGGCCCCAAAATACCATGGTTCACTTTACAGACGCACCCCAAGTTCGGATCCTTTCATCTCTCGTGGGGAATCTAGCCCTCAATGATCTACTTCTAGATCTAGATCACATTCTCTCTCGAAACTATTCCCGACAAAACAGAGCAGATACTCTTTATAAAATTAACTGCCCAACACTGATCGCGCCATAGTTTTGAATCAATTCTGTCATAAGGCTCAAATCTTCAGCGCATCATCGACATTTATTGGTCGGAGGTTATTACCAATAAAGACTTCCCCAAGCTCACTCATCAACACGGGATAAGTATTTCTGGGTAAAAATATAATAACAGATAGTTCACCCAGCAAGCGGACAGCCATAATAATATCTCTGTGGCTTTCGATTGGCAATAAAACCACAAGGAATACGTCGAGTTGAAAGACCGTATTTATTTAATTAAAAAGATTCGTCAAAGCCTGACCACTTACAAAGAAAGCAAAGCAAAAACTTAAAATTAAAAGAAACTAAATAAGTAAGGATATTAAAGAATATTTGCCTTGAGACATTGATTTGTAGACTTGTATAGCCATGTGTTTAGGTATTTTTAAAAAATCGCACTTTCTCAGGAGCGAGGTGGAACTGAGATATTAAAGAAGGATAACAGGACAGGTAAATCTGTAATACCATGAAGGCAATCCAAAGCAAAAGCAGTTTTAGATTTGCTCCGTGGAGCTTAAAGAGAATCAAGTTTTAAAAGATTGAGTATACTTTGTAACAGGACAATTGCAATGGGTTGATCCAAGGAAGTCCACGAAGAGCAAACCGAATAAACCTACGTTGGACTGCCTTAACGGGATTACGTGAACATTGTAAAATGGTGACCAAACACAGCAAGCGTACTCAACAATTGGACGAACGAAGGAACAATAAAGGAGCCGTATAATACAAGGGTCATCAAACTTCTTAGCCCACATTTTAACGAAACCCAGCGTCGAATAAGCCTTAGTAACAATCGCGTCAATATAGTCATCTAAGGTAAAACGACTGCCCAACCAGACTCCCAAGTCTCGTCAATTCACAGCAATGTATAGTGTGCCTGAAGTTCAGTTGAATTAAAGTTTTTTTCTCCTATTAGCGATAGGGGATTATACTCTGTACAACAACAAAAAAGACCCATCCAAATCGGTTCACGCGTTACAAAGTTAGGTTTCGCCCCCACCCCCCAATGCCACCTTAAAAAAAGAATTTTACATGGCACCAATCGGTGAACATGCCCTATCCAACAAAAAAAGGATCAGTAAAATTGGTCGACGCGTTACGAAGTTATGCCCGGTCAGACATAAAAAAAAAATACACGTCGAACTTAGAACCTCTTGGTTTTTGGGAAGTCGGTTAAAAAAAGGAAAGAAATTGTAAATAGCTTATCAAATTCAAAAAAAAAATTATTATACTAAAAAAGAGAAAAGAATATTATCAATATTAAGATGTTATTAGTTGGTAATATGACTTGAGCCGTGTCCTAAACAACTCCACTGAACCCGCACGCCGTACTTCAAATGGAAGAGAATTCCATAAGGCGATGTCATGAACGAAAAATAAGCTCCTGGACTGAAAAGATATGTATCTAGGTACTTAAAGATTAAAATATTGAATGAATGCCAGATTTTAAAGCCGCTTTCGATAGTATTAATTGAACACCTCTTTTCTACAAGTTATATAATGAAGGAATATCCTCTGAATTTATAAAAGCATCTTCTACCTAAACTGCAATAAAATAATTAGGTAGTCAGCGATTTTTAAGGATGCGGGTTTTCTAATCCGTTCTCTACATTGCCATGTTGTACCTTTTTGGTAAGGTAATAAGTTGGGCAATTTAGTAAAAGTAAAATCTGAAAAAATTTGAGAAAATGTTGAATTTTATGTTATAGCAAAATATTTTTCTCAATTTTGGAAGTAGCTGTTCAACTATATCTGACAATTTTGGAAAGGTCATTGCGATAGTATTTTTTTGGCGTTTGTTTGATGTCGATGTGTTGAATAGATAAAAAAATAAAAAAATAGGGATGAGCATGTTATGAAAATGGAAATAAATGAAGCACCCTGTAACTTCCAAACGGTTGATATTTTAGTGTTTGGCTAGGTGATGTCTATTCCTCAACTTATTTTGACACACCAGATCTGAAACAGTCTCTCTACTGTGGTATGTATGCTATTTATGATTATTTAATAAGCCAACGAACATTTTTATATATTCTTTTCGTTATTATGGAAGCTCTTAGGAAAGTTCTCTCATTAAATAAATAGTTGTTAACTTTTTTTCTCTCTTTCCTTTTATGAAAGCCAACCTCTGCAGACGGCAGTGATTCTATGTTAGGAGTTCTTTAGTAGAATTTATATTTGTTTACGTAGAAAACACTAACTATATTTAGCAAAGTAATATTAGGTGAATTTTTTGGAAAATAAAGAATATTATTATTATTACTTGAAGATTATTCATACGAGAACACTCGCGTATCCTTCAGAAGCTCTAGCTAGAATGTCTGTACATATTCATTTAAATAAAATTATATTCACCCTCATTTTTAAGTAAGGAAATGACAAGCATCCTAGGAATAAGTCGACGAATTGCGATATAGTCATACCGGTTTATATAAACGATTGAATTAAAGCATACATTAAGCTTGTTTCGTAATACAAAGCCGAGGTTTCTAAATATAATGTTGACATGAGTTATAACAGAGTAGCAGCGATTTCGCCATTGAAAAATGTAAACTTTTTGCTAAAAACGAAGCACTAGACCAACGTTTACGAAGGCACCATATACGTTAGAAACTATACTGTTGATGTAATCAATTCAAGTCAAAATAGTATTCATGATAATACTCGAATTTCTTACTTTAACAAGAAATGGGATTGGTGTCGACAGGAATCAGTCTTTATTGGCCTTTTGAAGAGCACTATAACCTGAGATTTGATAAGATTAAGATTCTGATTTATCTGCCAGATGCAATACTCTACTAGCAAAAGAAAGCAGCTAAGATATACCTGAACATCATCTGGATATATTAAATCTTAACAAATTGTTGGAGACGGAGTTGGATCAATACGTTGAGCGGAAAGACCAACATGCCATGGGTCCCGGGTTCGAGACCAGATGACCCCATGACCTATTATTAAGAAATTTAAATAATCCACTCCATCTCTGGGCTGTTGTCTAGCTCGCAGCAATGCAAAAACAAGACTCAAGTTTCCTCACTTCCCTTACCCTAATTCCCTTCCGGCAAAAACCATGCTAACGCATAACGTTGTCCCCTAGGATTTGACCACATCGTATCAAAAAAAAAAAAAAAAAGTTAACAACAGCGATCCCAGTATAGATCCTGGAATCGCTGATCGGTGATGAAGCGCTTGTGATTTAAAGCCTTAGAAAAATTTAATCGAGTTAATATAGTAATCCTATCATTTTGAATTCCTTTGCTTCAACCTAAATCCATTCTGCCAAGCAGACAAATGTTTATTATTATCAGTATATTCTGTAATATTAGATGCAATTTAATTAAGATACGCATAAAATGCCAGTAGGTCTATAATATGTACTTAGGATAAGATTTGGCTGCTTTGCTAAAAATGGAAAATTTAGATGGAATATTGTTCGATCCAGTAGCATCACTCTGGTTCCTTTAACCCCTTGTGAGGCATAGAGCGTCTATTACACCAACTGTCCAACGGGTCCGGTTCTGCGCCAACGCCTTCAACTGTGGGAACGATTTGTGAATCTGGATACCTTCCATCTCAGCGGATCTTCTCCATGTGTTGCGCGGTCGTACAATTCGGCGTCTTCCTTGGGTCCCGTGGGGATTCCAATCTGGAGCCCGCTGTGAGATATTGATACTGGTGTCTATCCCGTCTTGGCCTGTAAGCCTGTGTAAGTCTTACTTATTAATGACTTCCGGCCAATGGATGTTAAGAAGGCGCCGCAGATACGGGTTGACAAAGACTTGTAGGTTAGATGATATTTTACAGGTCACTTTCCATGTTGACCAGCCGTTTAACATGTTGACCAGCCGTTAAGATCGCAACAAGAGCTTTAATACAACTCGACTATTATGGATGCTGTAACTATGCTTCCGCGATAGCAATATTTATCCACCTGCTCTATTTGCTGTTCTTCCTGATAAATTTCATGTTATTTCCTGGAGTCCAAGCTCATAAGTTTGGTTTTAGCATTGATCTTAAGCCCTGCTCTGCGATCTTCTCTGCTCAGTACTTGCACATTTTGGCTACGTGACTCCGTTTGTTGGATAGGAGACATACATCGTAGGCATAATCCAGGTGCGGTGGTTAAAGAGTTCCCATCTAATCCGTCGCGATAGGTGGTCGTCTAGGGCGCTGCACAATACGTCATTAATGACAATCAGGAGGAGCAAAGGTGACAGTATGAATCCTTGTTTCACTCCATTCAACACTTAGAAGGGCTCCGACAGTTTTTCCTGGTGTAGGACGGGTGTAGGACGTGACATTGGGCTCCTGAATAGGACTCCATTATGACGGTGATAATTTTTTCTGTGATGCCTCTCCTACGTAAAGATGGCCACATAGATTCGTGATCAACGCTGATGAAGATGTAAAGGGGACCTCTATTACGCGGATTACTCGATGATTATTCAGAGGGTGTTGATGTGATCGCTGCAGGAGAAACCTTCAGAAAAGCCTCCCTGTTCATCGCTAAGAGTGTGCTCGATTGTATTCTTGATTCGCATTAAGATGGTTTTAGCCATCAATTTGGAGACTGCAGTTAAAAGACAGATACTGCGCCAATTGCGGTAGCCCTTTTGGGGAATCTTCACAATTACGCCTATTTTCCATTCACTGGGATAGGTCTCGGTTTCCCAACATTCCTAAAATACGGAAAGAAGAATATCAGTCGCAGCAATGGGATCCGCTTCAAGTAGTTCCACTGATATTCCATCAATCCTTGGGGTCTTACGGAGTTTTATCTACTTAATTTCATTTAGAGGTTTAGAGTAACTGGTTCAATTTTCGGAACAGAATCTGACTTTTTACCAACTCTAATCACTCGCAAGATTTTCCATAAATGCTTAGGAAAAAGTTCAGAGCTTAACCAGTCAGCATAGTAACGCATCTTTTCCATTCCTGCAGTTAATGTCACTTTATTTCTTAATATACGAATTCATACCCAACTAAAAGAAGGCTTACATCTCATCTCTTCCAGTGCTGATAGGCCTTGTCCTGTTCTTTAATAAGACTTTTTGACGAATTGTGAAAACCACGCAGACTTCAATTTCTTGTAATTAAGGTACTGTACGAAGTAGCATATATTTTTCAAAAAGATAATGTGCAAGGGTATCCAGGTCTCTTATCTGATCATCAACTTCATATATAGGAAAAATCTGATTCTAGTCCAAAGACAATGCTTTTTGCAGCAATAAACGTAAATCAAAATTTGTATAATCCCTGTGGGGGGGGATTTGGAGTTAAGTCAATTGTCGTATTGCCTCAGAAATGCTAAATAAAGATACCAGAGAACCCAGAAAACTGCCGAGAATTGTCTTTCTAAAATCCACAAGTTCCTCTTCAGTAATTCGTCAACACCTTAAGTTGTTAAAAAGTTGAAATAGGCAATACTTTCCCAATTTACACTTATACTAGTTTATCAATAACTCCAGATATCACGTTCTGAAATAATTTTTCAAAGATTACACAGCTAGAATTTAAATAAATATCTAAGAAAATAACCGAAATATGTACGTCATTTCGGAGTAATTGAACAAATTGGGATGATTTAGTTTGACATTTGATTTTTATTGCTTTCAGCTACTGCGTCATATTGTTTACATTTTCAGACATTACAACGTCAAGAGTGACGTGCAGAAAACGCCCGTTTACCAAAATTACGAAGTTCGAAATCAATCTAAATGTATAGGAATCTACACTACTGACTTTATACTCAATTTCGGCTAAAATTATGAAAACTTTCCAGATCAGGGAATTTTAGTTCAGTCAAATATACAATAGGAAAAGTTTTTATAAAAACTCTAAATCATAGCAAAATTTCAAATACCCCAAGTAAAAAAATTTATAAAATACAGGGCTTCAATTAAAATGCCTAATATTTAAACTCTATGATAATTTAATAAGACAGAATAATTAATTATTTAATAAATAACGAAAATTTTAATAAATGTCAAAAAAGAAATTAAGTTTATAATGAATATGCTAATTTCGCTTATTCAAACTCATCGATGAAATAATTTCTAGCCAAAACGTGGACTCCATAACTAAATTTTCCTAAAAACTTTTTCTAACCAGTTTTAGGTATTACGTTCGACTTTTAGCACGTGCTCTGGACAGCAATTTTGCGCGTATTTTGAATTTTTTATCTGTGGTTTAATTAACCTTAATGGTAGGTATACTATAGGTTGTTTAATTGTTTTGTGAATACCACAATGTAAGCAAGTAGTCCGAAATCGTAACTTTATTATTTATTGCAATATTATTGTCATTAGTCTTTCTAACTTCTTCGGAAATTTTCCAAAGTCCGAACCTTAATCGGCCAAAGAGGATCACTGGTATCATTTTTAAGCTTTTACCAGTAGCGCTCCGATGCTTCTGACATCACACATTAATTTAGACAAAATCTGAATTCCCCATTCGAAAAATTTAATAAATTTAAATAAACATATTAGAAATTTATAAAAAACACCTGCGAAATGAAAAAAAGGTAATTTTGCGCAAATAACTGAAAATGTACATAGATGGTATTACCACTATCTCGTTCCCGTAACCCCTTGTGGGTCATCGGGCAGGAGAACAGCTTCACTTGATTCGAGACAACGATTGCAAGTGGAACAACAATTTAAAATGGATTCCGAACCACTGACATTTTATCTGCAACCCACATGGCCTTTTTATCGTAATCTGTCGCAGTCGGTGAGATTCGAACTTGGGACCTCCGGTTTGGTAGGCGGACGCGTTCTCACTTACTCCACTAACGACTGGTACTGCAAAATTGGTGGCCAAAGGATAAGATTGTTTTTTATAAGGGAAACTTCAACCTCAAGTGAGTGAAGAGGGTGTCGATGTACGCCCCGTTTGAAAGTTTCGGGCTTATATGACGAGGGAAAAACAGATGATGGTAATCTGTTCCACATTAGTGTTGTTCTGATTAGAAAATATTCCCAAAATTTGACGGTATTGTTAAACAATGGTCATGGAAATAGCGATAGAAGAGAGAGAGACAACCGACATTCCGTCGATTTTCCAGAGAGTCAATGCTCTCAGAGATTGAAGAATCGCCAATAAGTTTAATAGCCTTACGCTGGACTTTGTCGAACGCGGACAATGCGGTGTGTCCAGTCCCTGCCCAAATATGGGAATTATATTCAAGTCTAGGCCTAATGTGAGACTTGTAGATCAGCGATAAGTCAGGTGGGGTGAAATATTTCTTACATATCTGAAGAAAACCCAAGCATTTCATCGCACTTTTGGCGTTTGGAAATATATGTCCAGCTAAGATTGCTGGATATCTGAATACCCCCAAAATGTTTAGGGAGGGCGAATTGGTTATATTCACTCAACACAGAAATGGGTTGGGGGTGAACTGGGCGTTTTTTAGGGACATTAAACAGCATTGAGTTTTGGATGCATTAACCGAAACACGATTTGCACTGCCCCAATCGAGGACCATAGAAATATCGTTGTTTAATGATCTAAACTTGCGTTCTCGATTAACTTCATTAGCATTTCCACGTGAATTCATTACAGAATCAAATGAGTAGGCGGAATCAAGGGTGCTGTTGTCGGCGAAAATATGAATAGGATTGAGAGTAAGGGATAAAAGATTATTAATAAAGAGAAGAAATAAGGTTGGTGAAAGAACTGAACCCTGAGGTACACCGGCATTTATTTCGTAGGAATTAGATGTAACTCCGTCAATTACTACACGGATTGAACAGTCTGACAAAAAACTCTCTATCCATTTAACGAGGGCACGGTGCAGACCAAATGTTTGAACTTTGGCTAAAAGGGTAGCATGCCAAACTCTATCAAAAATCTTTGAAATATCAAGAGCAATGATTTCGAACTGACCAAAATTACGGAGAAAATGATTCCAACTCTCCGTTAAAGCCGTTAGTAAGTCTCCGGTTGAGTCGTTGATAAGATGGTTATTTTCTAGATATTTTATGAACTGAGATTTCATGAGTGATTCAAAAACTTTAGATAAGTTCGAAGTTAGTGCAATTGGTCTGTAGTTATCCCTATATTCGCATACTTCTCCTGTTTTAAGCATCGGTTTAACATGAGCCAGTTTCCATGCACTTGGAAGCACTCCTGTTGAATATCACAGGTAAAGAAGAGCCGCAGCATTTTAAAACCAGCGGTGAGAAATCATCAGGCCCAGTTGCTTTGGACACGCCGAGTTTCGAAAGTACCCTAAAACTTTCCGAGCGCGAAATTTTAGCGGCTTTTGCGTACTAAAGCACTGTGATGGAGATGAAAGTGACTGCGATGTAGGTGGCAAGTGCGAATTAGCAGCAAATATTTCGGCCTTGTCCAATGAGCCAGTAAAAACATTCCCATTATAAATAAGTGATGGTGTTGACGAACAGTTGAAATAAATTGTTCTTTACGGTTTTTATTAGAAACCAGTAGGTTTTACTCCCCTTTTGGCTAGAAAATTCTAAAATCTTCCGTCTTATGCTCTGGTCGAAATTTATCTTTGCCCGACTAATTACTGAATTGCAAATATTCCGGGTATCTCTATAGATATGCCGCAATTCATATGAAGGGCACAATTTATATGCCTGGAAGGCTGCCTCCAATTGGTGGTCGTTGATTTGATGTTTTCGAAACTATTTCTCATAGCTTCAAAAACGAGGGCATTCTATTTTAAAATTGAGATAAAAAAAACTTTAAAAAGTTATTTTCTATTTTTAAACCGTCGAAAAAATCGAAATATTCTTTTTTATTGTTTATTATTGTTTTAAGAAATTATTTTAAAAAAGTCGCAATAAAAATCTTATGTTTTTTTTACATGTTATTATTACAGTTTATGGTATAGGTGTATTTCAATAAATATGACGATGCTATTTTAGCAGAAGATTGATTTTTAAAAGGAATAAATATAACGTTGATGCTATGTGGGTTTTTTTTTATTATTGTATTTTGCGTTCGGAAGAACTCCTCATTAGATGTACGCTATGTATCAAAACTCACGAAGTTATGATTAACGCTAATTTTTAGGTCATAATTCATTTTGTAAAAAACAATATTCACTTTGAGTCTATAAATTTGTTGAGTTAATTTAAATTTTATTTAGATTCAATCAGTTAATAATGAATTTAGGTAAAATGGTGCTTTGCTTTCTATTAACATATTATTGTTCACTAATAAGGAAGTGCTATAAGCCAGAGTTGTAAAAAACTCATTTTTCGAATCAACTCATATGTGAATCAAATTACGAGTCCGCTCAGAATTTGAGCGGACTCAAATTTTGATCGCTGAAGAATCGATCAGAATTTGAGCGGACTCAAATGTCAAGTGAATTTTGAGTTGATCGGAATCAACTTTCGATGAAATGTCAGGATATTTAAATTAAAAAGCGACGGATTTGGGAAAGAATTATTATATAAAAAGCGCTTTTATAACAAAAGTTTTATTTCGAAAAACTTTACTAGTTTTGTCGGTACAATAATTATATTTCATTAATATTATATATAATATAAGTTTGAGTCTGCTCAATATTTGAGTCTGATCACAATTTGAGTCCGCTCAATTTTTGAGTACGATCACAATTTGAGTACGCTCAAATTCTGATCGATACTTCAGCAATCAATATCTGAGCGGACTCAAATTGAGTCCCCTCAAATTTTGATGGCTGAAAGATCGATCAAAATTTGAGTGGAATCAAAATGAGTTGAGAAATGATTCGATTTTCCACTTATGAGTCCGCTCATTTACAACTATACTATAAACTCAGAAAACTTCGGCATATTTCTTTAAGGGGTGTTATGATCATGTCTTGTGTGAGTGCACCATTGAAGTAACACAAATTTAAAATTTGGTAGTGGATGTGAACTTATCCCACTTCACTTTCACTCTCTTAGAGGAAAAAGGTTTGAAATAAAATAAAAAGGTTTGAAATATGCGCCATTATCGAGAGCGAACTAGACCGATGTTATCAACTTAGCTGCACATATCGACGCTGATGTTGGGGACGATGTGGTGATTCAATCAACCTGTGCGAATTCACTCATGAAGATTTGTATAACTTTTTCTAACCATTCTAATGACACTTTAATAATAATTAAAAACTTAAAAACAAAAACCGCGATGAACGACATTATAATTAGTAAAGCTGATCAAGGTAATACTGTAGTTATTATAGATCGATTAGAGTATTTAGATAAAATGTATAATGTCTTAGGTGAATTAGGAGTTCTGGAAATTGATAATGATCCTACTGATAAATTTAATCGAGAAATAATCAGCAAATTAAACAATATTAGCCTAGCATTAAGTAAAAGTGATAGAATAAAGCTAAGAACCAGCGATACCAATATTATATGGCCTTTCTAAATTACACAAAGACAATATTCCCATGCGTCCTATAGCCTCAGCTTTGCAATCTCCAGCCTAAAAATTATCCAAATTCTTAGCCAAAACTATGGTTGTCCTACTTGACTTTATACCTAATTTAAGAATTTATGTGAACAGAAAGTTACCTTTCAGCAGCACTTGGTGGAAGTCATTTGTTCAAAAATGAAAAGGAAAAAACACTTGTTTTTTCTTCCACAAATTAGGAATGAGATGGATGTTTCGACCGGAGTGCAAGTGGTCATCATCAGCGTGGCGCTTGCACTCCTTACCACGGACATCCATGACGAAAAGTCAAAAACTCAACTCCTATAATAGATTTAGTCAATAAAACCAAAGACTTAATATTACCGCGTTACTCTAAATTGCTGTCATTTGATGTCAATAGTTTGTTCCCTTCCATTCCCACAAACACACTTAACGACATTTTAAATTCACAGTGCCGTTGAAAATGACACAAGAGCATCACAATATATCGCTCTATCGAATTGTTGTATTGAACAAAATTATTTTATGTTTAATGATAATGTTTACATTCAAGCAAATGGACTTACCATAGCGTCACCTTACTATCCCTTTTTCGCTCATATATTTATGGACCATTTAGAAAATAAACTTTTTAATTCTGACAGCAACCTACTCAAAAATATTTTTACTTGGTAGAGATATGTTGAGTATGTCTTCTGTACCTGGACAGGGACTGATAGACAACACAATATATTTTTAGATAATATTTTAAACAAACTTGACAATAATATAAAGTTTTCAATCGAAATTGGTGACCAACACATAAACTTTTTACACTTGACCCTATCAATAGTAAATCAAAAATTATCATTCAATATCTTTAGTAAAGAAACATACTGTGATGCGTGTGTGATGACCTTCCAACCACCCTTGGAATACTAAGATGCCATCATTTCACTCCATGACAAATATATTTGTGAAACTGCCTTTAGACCATCATAAATTTAAGACAGAATTAAATGTGATCAAACAAATTGCGATTAATAGTGGGTATAAACCAAAGGTTATTTATCAACTATTAAAGAAAAAACGATATAAATTGACCGCTGAATCTATATACCCGTGCAATAATAAATCCGACTATGACATATTCTTGCGTAAAAAATCCCATATTTAAATAATTCTTGTTCAATACTAAAAAATTGTCTTATAAATGTTAAAGGTTATCCTGCGGTTAACCTTAAATCGTAATTATAAAATAAAACCTAAATTTGGTCCTTTAAAATGTAGTGGCGTATATCGTATTAAATATAGTGATTGTGATGCTCTGTACATAGGAAAACTAAAGAGAAATATTAGGACAAGATTTAAAGCACACTTTACATCAGCTAAATCAGGCAGACTTAGTTCTGGCTTAAGCAAATATTTAATTGATACTGGTCATTCTATTAATATTGATAACCTAGAACTTATACATCAGATTAACGATGATAAAATATTTGAAAGATTTGAAAAATATGAAATTCACAAAGCTAAAAATCATGGCTGTTTCGGAAAGAAATTTAAAAATACCCTCAATGAACTATATGCTGGTCCTACGAACAAAGCAATTTCAAAAGTTGCAGAGGTAGTGCACTAACCAAATTATCCAAATCCGGCAACATATTACGAAATTAGTCACTGTCACCCTTTAGTTCCCTCACCTTAGAAAATTCTTAACATGACCCTAGTGCGCCACCGTACTCTATACAGCAAGAGAGAATTATCGTAGTAAGAGAATCATCGTAGTCACTCTAGGTATAAAATTGTTATCAATTGCCAATCGGTAACATATTCTGCACAAACGAATCAAAATCGGTCTACACCTTATCAATCTAGGCGCCTCCCATCCTCCAACTCTCAACATAAGCCACAGTTTTTGCAAGAATACAAATAGATACTGTATACATTCAGAATAATCTAAATCAGTCCACGTGTTAAAAACTTAAATGTTCCCTTCCCCCACCCCAACCCTAGGTCAATATTTTTCATCAGAGTAGCAATGGGTGTGTGAATTAAGAAATTGTGTAACGCCCTCTCCACACACCGACCAACTTATAAATTTTTGTCGTCGTATCGGGCAACATATTCTACACATCGAAAGAAGAACCATCGAAATTGGTGAAAGCGTTACAAAGTTAGACTACCCCTCTTCCTCCCCCACCCTCCAGCATAGAACCAAATTATTCTCCTATTAGCAATGCATCACACTTTATACAACAGCAAAAGAACCAACCAAATCGGACCACGCGTTACAAAGTTAGGTTCCACCGCCACCCCTACCGCTACCCCACCAGCAATTTGTTTCTCATGGTATCAACCAGGGAACATACTCTATCCAAGAGAAAAGGAATTATCCAAATCGGTCCACGATTTACAAAGTTAGACTATCCCTCCCCTCCACCCCTCCCCCTAGCCTAAAATTTGTTTCTCCTATTAGCAATGGGGGATAATACTCTATACAACAAAAAAGGAACCATCCAAATTGGTCCACGCGTTACAAAGTTACGTTTCACCCCCACTCCCACCCCACCAACATTTTTTTTCTAGTGGTATCAACCAGGGAACATACTCTATCCAAGAGAAAAAGAATTTTCTAAATCGGTCCACGAGTTACGAAGTTAGACTACCCGTTGCCCCCTCCCCCAACCCTAGGCTAATTTTTTTTCTCCTATTAGTAATGGGGGATCATATTCTGTACAACAAAAGATGAATCATCCAAATCGGCCTACGCGTTTCAAAGTTAGGTTTCAACACCCCACCCCTACCCGCGCCACACTAAAAATTTTTTTGACATGGTACAAATCGGTGAACATAATCTACCCAACAAAAAAGAATTATCAAAATCGGTCAACGCGTTACGAAGTTATGCCCGGTCAGACATTAACAAAAAAAATAAATATATATATATATGCCCCTTTTCAAAACATAACCAAGAACTGCCTTTGAACAATTGATGTGACTATAAAAATGAACAAATTTCAGATGTAAACAAACTCGAAATTGCAAACAAAATCTTTTATATATTATCACTTCTACTTCAAAATTAACACTTTTTCCGGTATATTAGGACAATAAAAAATCATAACGACGATAACTAAAACCTTCCTAAGAAGTTATATTCTTGGTGAATTGAAGCGATTGTTGTTACAGCTTCTTATTGTGAAATTATTTTATTAACAACACTTTAAGATTCTAAAGAGTTTTTTAAAACACTTCTCTTGTTTATTTAGTTAAACAAAATTAAAACTTCACTTCTACACTTGTACTTCACTTGTACATAAACTAAGAAAGTCTTTTACGCGAATGTTTTAGACAAAAACACACCAAGTACAAGTTGACAGTTCAACTTTATCTTCCACCCTGTCTTTACCTTCCCAAAGAGTACATTGGTTGGTCTCACGTACACGGTTCATATACGCAATGGCATATCCTGTATATTTTATAATCTGAGGATAAAACACATTCAATGACGAGTAACATTAATATAAACGGTAGAAAATACCGTATTTTGTGATACCCAATACAAAATGAAGATATATCTTCCAAAAAAAACTTAAAACTAGATGAAGACTCAAGTGCGACCCTTGAGGCCCACACGACCACTTTGACAGTTTGATAATGATACTTTATGTATTTTGGTTATGAAATCGTGTGCACTTGTATTACTAAAATGAGCTATTAATTGTTGATTGAATTTCATTTGAAATCAAGCATCCTATTAACGGGGAGCAGGTGAATTTCAGTTACAAGATTTGATTGTTCTATCGTTAGACAACTATAAAACTAAATAAAATTGTTTAATTAAAAAGAAACCCCCCAAATCGGCCCACGAATTGCAATATTAAGCCCCATCTTTAGCCCCCTGCCACCGCTGATGTAAATTTTTATTTCATAACAATGAGGGAGTATGTTCTATGATACAAAAAATGAATGATCCAAACCGGCCCACTCTCCACAAATAGGCTGGAATTCCTAGCCCCACTCCTCCACATTGGTGCAAATTTTTTTTATATAGTCTACACGTTACGAAAAAAGAAAAGTTTTTGATTGCTTACATTTTTTTGTACATATGTTTATATTTTTAATAAAAAATTTTGAATTAAAAAGAATTACAAAAGAGAAACATATATAAACTTTCTAGTATACAGGGTGATTCACCTAAGGTGTACCAAAATAAGTGGGGTGATAAATCTTACCTGGCCAAACAAAAAATTGTATGGCAAACACCAAACACCAAAAAACTTCCACCTCAATGTTTTTTCTAAAAGTGTCAATAATGTTAATGTAAGATACAGTCACCTGCAAAAGTGAAAAAAATGTTTAGCGATTACCTAAAATTCAGAAATTTTTTAAATTTTCTCCGAAATTCATGAATTAATACATGTTTTTTATTTTTATTAAATTGCCCATCTTATAGGCTTTCTTAAAAGGTGGAATTAGATTTATAAAAACCGCTTTCTTAGAAATCACTGCCTACTTAAATATTTGATTGCACTTTAGTTAGGAAATAAGTTAAATAAACGACATATCTAAAATAAAAGGTCGAAAATGTTTGTTTTGGGTACACAGGTAATTAAATTCAATCATTACTGCAAAAAAGTTATAAAAAGGCATGTGTAATTTATTTTATTATCATTATTTGCTTGTGTTAGCCAGTGCTCACACATAAGTATCCTGACCTTCTGTCAGTAATACCTGATGAAAATTTTTGCTATAAGAGAGTCAGTCAGCAAGCATATGGATAATAGTTGAAAACCAAATCGATATTAAAAAATGCCATAATTTAATTTTAAGCAGTACACGGATATAGTTTACATTTATTGTGTGTATTTACTGTGTAGTATACGGAAGCAATAAGAAGGCTGTACTGCCATATTAAAGGAGATTTCCTAACCTAGTAAGCGAGTAATGCAAGCGCGAGCTCGTGCTTCTAAATAAAATGTAGTTTAATAGAACATTGTGTTTATTTAGTAAATTTTTTACAAGCGCGAGATCTCGATAGCTCGAGCAAAAGGAGGCTTTATACTAAGGCTTGATTTTATGGTTTTGTTTCAGAAAATGAAGTTAGAAAAAACTGGAAGAGCCTACACGATAACTTTAGAATTGAATTGAAAAAGAACGTGCATCTGGAAACGATTCCTCTGTATTGTTCAAACGACAATGGATATATATGGAACAAATGTCCTTTTAAAGGAATATTTTATCATATTATTCCTTCTCCACTTTCTTCGAATAATGAAATTCAGAGTGTTCACAAGGAAGAAACAAGCACCCATCACTCACAGAGTGATACCAGTAGGGCACCCATTGAAAACGACATCATTCAACCGACTGAAGATAACATAGACGCATTCATTAATATTAAAACTACAGAAATTGCCACTTCATCTTTTAGAAAATCGGGCAAAAATTCTCGAAAAAGGAAGACGAAACCAGATGACCTTTTTGCTATTGAAAAAGAAAAAATTGCAATTATAAAGGACAATGTTGACTTGCGGTCAGATGGCGATTATAATTTTTTGATAAGCTTTCCTCCTGTAATGAAGAGCATGAGTGAAATCCAAAAATTGAAATCCCGGATTAAAATGAGTGAAGTAGCATACGAGATCAGAATATCAAATATATCTACCCCAACAACAACGACTTGTACTACCAGCATTGAAGAAGAAAGTGTTTTTTCCCCTCAACCAACATCTTCATCAAACCTTACGCCGCCTAATGAGTGGACCTATTTGGATGGTCTCTTTTGCTGTATAGAATATGATTCCCATTGTTCATAATGGAAAAACAATTATCCAAAAGTGGGGGGAGGAGTAATCTAACTTCGTAACGCGTGGACCGATTTAGTTGCTTCTTTTTCTGACATATAGAATATGTTCCCCCATCGGTACAGCGACACAAGTTTAAAGGGTGGATGGGGGGGGGAGGGACGTGTGTCAACTTCTTAACCCGTAGACCTCTCCATAAACGAATTGCAAAACTTTAGCATCAACCATGGTCAAAATGAGTGCTGGTTTTATTCTGAAATCCTTGTTCTCTGTCACTAAAATGGGAGTTAATATCTTTATTTCATCTTCTACTTTCTTTGTTTCAACTTTTATTAATTCAGCACTTTCAGCCTGTAATCAAAGTTTAATTGGCCTACAAAATCTAGCTCTTGATGGTGTTTCATTTTGCCATTATATACGATTTTTCGCCTTCTTCTATGAAAAACATCTGCAATGGTACTAATGAAATCCCAAAAATCGGTATGTCTTCTTGTTTTTTGCTGGAACTGGATTCATCACTGAAACTTTGCTTGTACTGGTACATTCCAGAGGTTCCATCTGATCCTCAGTTGAAAATAATTAACCCGTCATTAAGTTTGTCTTTTGATTGTGACAACTCTTCTTCCTGAACTTTACAAAGGCGTTTAACAGTATGGTCGACTAATGATTGCGAGGGTACCTCTGCAGAAATTTCCGTAATTTTAATTAGCAATTAGATAGCACTCTTTTTTTGCTTCGACGATAAAAGGCTACGAGGAAAAGGATTTAAGAGCCATGGCTATTCAGTCGTTGCTGAAACACTTCGTATGCCCGTTTTATCATTCTTTCTGCTAGATACGTAGCTAGAGCTTCTTCCTTACTAATCTTAACTTTTTTAGCTTGGGTTGTGTGGGCATTTTTTTATACGTCTTGTCGTGTTCCGCTTGTTACTATTTCTACATACTATGGAAGAAGCATCACATCGCCCTTCTGAACTCAAACTTCTTTTTGCAGCATATATGTACAAGCTCATCATTACTATGTGATTCCAGTAATGATTATACCCGCCGATTCTTTGTTTCACTTCCTAAAAATAAAAAGTAATAACGTAATGTTTGTAATTCGCAAACGGTTGAGATTGGTCCCCTACTGGTATTTATTACTTAAAATAAACAGTGGCTTACAAAATTATAAGAAATTTGCCGGCCCCAATTTTGGTAATGGCCGTATAGTTTTATTGTGCTCGCCAGTCCTTCTTTGTACTGACAGAAATCAAGCTTGCCGTTTGACCTTTTGTCTGACCTTTGTTTATTTCTGCTTTTAATCCCGTGACTTTAATTTCGCGCCTGTGGCATAAGTAATAATGTGCTAGCTTTTCACACGAAATTCGTAGGTTCGAGTTCTGTCGACCGCAATCCACTTGCAATCTTTGTCATCGAATTGAATGAAGCCCTTCTCGTGCCACATTTACTATTCTTACAGGATTGACGAAAACTAGGCCATAAGTGTAAAGCCGCAATTAAATTGCAGCGTTTAATAAAAGTCCACACTGTACTGCATATGCTGTAGATAAACATAACTGAGTGATTCAAGAAAAACTGAAAGACGTTTTTGTACTTGATTGTATAAAATTAGTAGAAACATTTTTAGTTTTAAGTTTAAAGTTTTATTACATTTTGTTTTTTTCTTTTTTCAAGCACCCTTACGACACAAGAACAGAAATGGGTTGAACGCATCTTACATAAATATGCCGACGTCAACGAAACATCTGAAAATAGTGCAAAAACTTTGCAAGAAGAAACTATTGAAAAGTCACTTGACTCTGAGGAAGCTAATTAAAAAGAATTCTCAAGAATACTACAATGTCTAGTTAATGTCTAAAATGAATAGTATAAATTTTGTGAATCTACGTTAATTTAAATAAAATTCAAGCACATATTTCAATTCTCTTTCTTTTATTATGTTAATAGCAGATATTTTTGGTTTAGATTCCGCCTAAGTAAGTTACACGAGTGCTGTATCGGAATGCGCAATTGATCTTTTTAATGATATGATTAACGATTCTTGTCTTACTTCTAAAAAACAGCTTTTAGCGATAGTGTGGTACTCTTCTCCGCTTCTCCGATACTTGTTCGCCCGGATACTATTAAAGACGAGGGCCTCTTTTATAAATGCATGGTTCCGAGCAAATGGTTATTGCAAATGTTTCATAATTACTCATATGCAAATGTCAAAGAAGAAGTCGATTTTAACATTTGACAGTTTTTGTGCGGTGACAACGAATTGCATCGCAAAAATCATGAGTGAGCTTAGGAATCAGAAGAGGTGAAGGCGCAGGTGAACGCAAATGAAGGTTGTCCAAATAAACCTTCGCCATGGTCATGCTCGACCTACTGTAGAAGTATGGAAACGACTAGTGCAGTCTTGTTGCTGGAATCGGGCAATAGCATCCTTCCGAAGTTTGACTGCACCGACACAAAATAGACACGAACTATCGGGTTCCTGTTATAACCTTCAGTAGGAGCTTTAATACTAGGCTACCTGGTAGAGGAATGGAACAGGAATGAAGGGGGGGGGGGAGTATGAGAGATTTCCATATGTACGGATGGATCTAAAACAGCTGCATATACAGAAGCAGGAATATACTCCGACAAATGACACTTTCATATAGACTACCAGTGTTCATATAGACATATAGACAAATGCAGTGTCCTTCAGGCGAAAATAACCGCGATTCACTAAGCGACTCTGCTAGACTATCAGGCGGCCATTAAGGCGCTGGAACCTGTTATGTCAAAGTCGAGGCTAGTGCAATTGTGTAAAAGCAGTATAGACATGTTTTCCAGATATCAAAGTCTGACCCTATGCTGCGTGCCCGGACACAGGAATATCCTAAGCAATGAGAGAGCGGATAAATAGACGAAAAATGATGCTGAATCAGATCACCTATGTCAAAATCCCGATCTGAACTCTTAAGCTATACATACATTACCAGTGATGCTTACAAGAAGGCTTATTATTATCAGTGTACAAGCCGGGGCGCATGTTGCATTGCCAGACAACTGTGGCCTTAGTACAGTAAGGGAAAAACTAAAGTATGCCTTAATGGTAGCAGAGCACTAGGAAGCTGATAGGAGTATAGACATTGGACCATAGGTAACCATGTCAGAATTCTTGGTCGAGTGGCAAATTAAACCTAAAAGAAAAAAGGTGCAAAAAAGGTGTTTTAAAAGAGCAAAGCCGTAAAGAGTCTCGACACAATGGATTTATGTCCATGGAGACCAAGAAACTACTACAGATTAGGAAATTAGAGGCTATTAAGGAGATAGATAGGTAACTGCATAACAGGTCATACATACATACTAGTATGTGTTACCCTTGGATGTTTTTAAGTTGAAGAACGGTAATTTTTGTTTTTCTTAAAATCTTTTATCGGAAATTCTATTTTATTTTACAAGTATATTTAGTGCCCAAACTATTGCTTCTTTGAAAAAATCTCAATTACTTTGGTTATTACGATCATATGTTTGTAGGTCTCTGTGCTTGCTATGGCAAGACATTGGCACACTATATGCGCCGCCGTCTCCTCATCCTCCGGGCAGAGTCTACAGATGTCGTCCTGAGTAGGTCTCATTTTTATCAGATGGCATTCGAAATTACCATGTCCTGTCAAGAGTGTCTTCAGACTCTTCTAATCCACATACAGAATTTTCCTCCCGGCAGCTCAGTATGGCGCTCTCAACGCCATTTTGGCCCGTCTACACGAGTCCACTTGGTCTCACTGTCTCCAATGTTCCTCTATAGCCCATTTCTCTATCAGGCCTCGAACCTTGCCTCTTCCTATTGCTCCAGATCTTAAAAATTCGAGTCAGCTGCTCGCTTAGCGAGACTATCTGCCTTTTCGTTCCCTTCAATTCCTACGTATTGCTTCACCCAAGCCAGTATCACCCTGTTTATTAACGCACACTCATTGAGTTTAAGAAAAAAAAGCCGAAGATGTGTGGCACTCCGTTTGTTTCATGCACCTAATCACCGCTTAGTTATCAAGTGCTATGAGCACATTTTTACCAGTGACCTGATGCTCCCTCACCGGATAACTAGTGCAAACAACCGGGCTAACATCTCAGGTTTGTATACCGTGGTGTGTAATTCAGATACCTCCTTCGGCTCTTCCGTCAATTCCGGATCCCTCTGTGAAAATCTTGACATCTATCATCCTTCTCGCAGGTAGTGATATATCATTTATTAGCGTTTCGTGGTATCTTTCGATAACCGTTACTTTGCTTATATCTTCCATTGGCATTACCGGACTCGGAACTGTGCCAGTTTGTATTCGGAGCGATGTCATGACTGCCATATTCTTAATGTACAACTCTAGCGGCAGCAGCCCTAACATCACCTTACTCACTGTATATGTGTGAGGTTTTTCCCCACCAAAGCACCGATGCATATGTGGTAATGGGGCTTACCATCATAGTATAGATACAGTACGCCGACTTCTATGAGATGCACCACCTCTCCCCACTTCTACTCTGTTGTAGTGCTCTACTTGCCTGATAAACTTTTTCCTCAATGTGTTTATTCCAGGTAAGTCGTGAATTACACGAGAGGGATTTTACCCCATAACTCACGGCAATTCTCTTCTGTGCAAAAGTAGAAAAACCCTCGGAGTGTTGCTACGATAGGGGCTTTCACTGACGTTAAAAAACCGGTTCATAAGTGTTTTGCAGGGTTGAAAATTTGTATTCACCGGCTCAAGCAATATTAAATCAATCTGACACCAAAAAATTTTTCGAACCCTAATGAAGAAGTTACGAAAATGGACAAAAGCAAATCAGGAAAAACTCAAGCAAAACCCCTACGATTCGTGATTGACACTCACAGATGACCCTCTTGCTACCTCACTTCTTTCACCAAGAAAAAAAACAGGTTTTCGTCACTCATGGGGTAAAATCCCTTTCGTGTAATTCACGACTTAGTCTCGAATCCAGAAATACGTTCGCGCCTTTACAAGATTTTATACTCGTAAATAAACAAGATTATACTCAAAAGCGCTTCTCAATTACTTTAAAGCTAAGAGAAAATTTTTGACGTAATCACTTTCCCACCGTCTAAGGTTTTTGGAGATTTTATGCCATCAAAATTCGAAAGATAAAAACAATTCAATAAAAGAAAATCCAAGAGAGCTTAGGTTGCACAACAAATATTTTTAAAAGTTAATCACCAATGATGAATTTGGAAGCGCGAACTTTAAATACTATCTGAGAAACGAAAAGATAAAGCTACATTTGGTAAAACCCAATAAGCACACCGGTAACTCTGACGTAGAACGTTTATATAACACCATAAGTAAAAAAAATCAGAACCTTTCAATTCAAGAGTAAATAACTTAACATTAAAGAAAAAATTTGTAACTCTATTGAGTGGTATAATAATAAAAAAGCAATAAATATTCAAGAGGGAAATTGCGATGAAAATGTTACTTATGAAAATTTATTGTAAGAAAGGCTTATGCTTATTTATAACAACAAACAATTTATAACAAAAATAAAGGAATCGATAGTGAGAAGAGGTTAAATGGTTGTATTAAATGCTAGAGAAGCAGTAGACTTAAATCACGACCCAAGTATTTAATCAAACAAAATTCGGGGTATTGGTAGGTCATGAAATATTTCTGATAATATAGGTTCTTCACATCTTCATAACAGAAAACCAGACCCATCTGGAAGTCGAGAAAATTGAAACAAACATTTGTTATACTTACAATACTTACACATGGAACAATAGTCTGGTGGACTTCTATAGAGAAGCAGAACAACCTTAAGAAAGTAGCTAAAATTCAAAGAGCCGCCTGTCTCGGCATCTCCGGAGCAATTAGCACAACACCAACTGCGGTATTGGAGACCATGCTCTACCTTCCACCACTTGATGTCACTGTAAAAGTATTGCTCATTGCAGAGCGATAAAACTGAAAGAAAAGTTAGAAAAGTTCTGATCACGGCCATAGCGGTATACTAAGGGTCTTTCCTGAAGACTGTCTGCAGGCGAACACCGACTACAATATCCCTATACTTAGCCTTGGGAAAGTCTTCTCGACCAAACTCCCAAACAGAGCGTAGTGGGGAGATGATGGTGGTGTTACCATGGCAGATATAGCTGTCTTCACTGATGGATCGAAATTGCCTAAACATACGTAGTATGTATCGATTGCCGTACTACCGCACTGTGTTTCAAGCAGAGATTTTAGCCATAGAGAGAGTGGAAAGAATGTTATTATCACGCCCAAATTTACCTAATGGTAGCGACATAGGAATTTATATAGACAGTCAATAAAGACGAAGTACTCAAACGTAGTAAGGTAACAGCTGGTTCGTAGGTGTCACAATAGTCTCCAGAACTTAGGAGCTATGCACAAGGTAACTCTCTGCTGGATCCCGGTTCATAGTGGGATACAGGGCAATGAGGCGGCTGACACGCTTGCAAAAAAAGGTTCTCAACTGAACGCTTCCTGTATAGATAGATCGATCGGCCGGCCTCTAGAGTCAGTGAAAAGAAAAGTTGATCTTAAGGCTATTTAGCTTGCTTAGGAAAGAGGGAGCAATTTGGCAAAATGCGGTATGTCAAGGCAGCTGTGGCCAGTTTGGAACATTAATAAAACGGCTTTCCTGCTAAAGAGAAGCCGCAATGATATGATATTGTTTCAGTCATTACTGGCCACTGTCTCTTCGGAAGATACGCAAAACGCCGCATCCCCACCAACGATTTTTGAGACGCAGTTGGATCGACTGGTTGAGCGGCACGGCCACCATGCTACGCTTTCCGGGTTCGAGACCACGTCTCCCCGTGCGTATTTATTAAGAAATAAAAACACATCCACTCCATCTCTGGGCTGTTGTCTAGCTCGAGACATTCAAATTTCCTCACTTCCCTTATCCTAATTCCCATTCGGCCAAAGCCATGCTAACTCCTCAAAGGGTTGTTCCTGGGCTTTGGCTACATCGTAAATAAAAAAACGACTTTTGTAGAAGTTGTATGGTCGAGGAATAAATGGAAAGCGGGCCTGACCAGGAGAAGGTACAAAGCGTTAGGCACGTACTTCCCACGTGGACAGGACAAGGTTGCTAACATAGGACTGAAGCAGCTTTATTAACAGTTGTGGCTGGTTCTAAATAAAGCCTATACTGACATTCAGGTGCAGTCCTGCAGATATTTATATATGGAACGATGAACCAGGATAACATGACTCTCAAATAAAGATCAATGAGTCTGTTATTACAGAAAACAATTAAATAAAGCAGGCATGATGCTCAAGGATGTCAAACTCAAATAAATAAACAACGATCTTATCTAGTACTGTTACTCCCAGGTAAACAATAGCTGTTGTGAGCTCGAAGGCTGTTATCCTGGCCACCACAATCCGCTGAATTGGTGGACTAGAAGTGACGGCTAATCAACTAAATGATGTGCTCATATGCTTCTACCATGACAGCATCGTTTTAGTCTCAACCTAAACGATACATAAAGTATCCTGGTGAAGCAAACGGCTATTTGAAATGCGTATGTAAGTGAGACGTTAATTTTAGAGGTAAGCGCTCCCAACAGTGTGATGATAACAGATTCGCACTCACTGAACATAATAAAGACATAAGAGGCCCCAAAAAGTCAAGTCCCGCGGAAGGCGCTGTGAAAGCATAGATTCTTTGCCAGAGGCAGCTCACCTTTAAAAGGTATTAGCCAAGAGCACCTCAATTGGTGTAGAGTTTCCCAAGAAGCAGGATGATACCTGTACCGAAACCCAAAGAGAAACACTGGAATATATGTTGCAGGTGGACTTCCCTGGGTCATCTCTAAGACCAGACTCAGTTCACCACGTAGCCGGTGATTAATGGTCCACTTTTAGCCGTATTGCTTCAAGCTTGTCTGACGTAATTTTTCACAATAACAAGGTTAGATCGGCAGTGGCCTCCTTTCAACCCTTTAAGTCCCTGGTGGCTATGGTAATTTCCCAGTACTCCTCCATAACTGCTTAGATACCATCCTTGCCCTTCTGGTCAACTTGTCTAGAACCAGCTATAATTGGGGCTACCCAGCGCTCTCAGGGAGGAAAGTAGTGGTGGTATCTATCCTCAAACAAGGCAATAGGCCTCTAGAGCTACCTAAGACCAATAAGTCTCACATCCTTTCTACTTAAAGCAATTGAGAGACTGCTGGACCTTCATATCAGGTGTAAACTGGACCATCATATCCTTTTCATTCTACTCAGTTTGTCTACACAAAAGACCAGCAGTAACAGCCTTACATAATCTTGTTGTCAAGATCTCGAAAGCCTTTCACCATTAAATGGCATTATGTGCTTTTCTTGACATAGAAGGTGCTTTTGATAACACAAGGTATCTAGTGCTCTTGCACGGAGGAGCATGGATTGCCATTCTGTTAAGTGGGTGGAAGCTAAGCTAAGTAAGTAAGAAATTACATCCGCCCTTGGTAAACCTTTGTGTGTATTAATGCAGCTAATAGGTATCCATAAGGTGATGTACTGTCGCCGTTGCTCTGGTTCCTAACGACCTCTTTGTCACCAAGCAGTCGAATACGCGGACGATCTTACAGTCATTATTACGCGGCAGTTTTACTCCTGTGGCACTGATTTAATGAGGTCAGATATGCCAGCTGTTCATGTGACATTCATCAGAAGGCACCATTTTGGCCATGGTCCAATCTCGATCCAAGGCTCGATCATTGAATATTTCATTGAGGTGGGTATTACGCTCGATAAAAGACAATTGGAACGCTCACCTTCACCGCACCCTAAACAAGGCTACACGAGGACTTCGGAAGATGACTTCTTGGTTATACGATACGATTGTTAAACCGCTTACGATTCCTTGGTGTGGTGGCCTAAAGTTCTACAACTGACGGAAATCACCAAATGTAACAAGCTTGCTTGCCACTCCATAACAGGAGCAACGAGAATTTGTAGGATCAGCACCTTTCAACGCATTTGGTATAAATGTGTGCCCCGTCTCGGACCACATGATCAAGGAGCTGTGCTTTGGCAGTAAATTCAAGATGAACAGACTGGGACAGCAGTGGCCCACGTCTGCACAATAAAAGCCTTAAGTGGTTCACTGACGGCTCATAAATGGAATATGGTGCTGGGATCTTTCGACCACACACTAGAGTTCCGCGGCTCTATCCTCGTGGTGTTTTTTCTAACGAAGGAGTTCTTCGGCAACCTCCGACAACTGGCCACCCACTACAGGGTCACATTCTGTGCGATACCTGGCCACTCGGGTTTCGATGGTAACGAGACGGCCGATGAGCGAGCTGGCCAGGAAACGCTCTTCCTCTCGGTGTCAAGATGCCGAGCCCTTTTTGCAGCCTCCGTTAGTCTTTCGTAAGAGCTGTAATTGAAGATTGGGCTAGGAGTCAGCGGCTGTTATACTGGAGAAGAAATGTTCACGGGCTTACTCAGGCTGTGGCACTTGTTACACGCTATGCTTACAACGATACCATCGCCTTAAGTCCAGAAGTTCTAAGCTTGCCTTCATTCTGAGATATCATTTTCACCATACCTACATCATTTACACCGGACCAGGGAGATGGAGTGTCGAATCTGTCTGGAAAACGATGAAACCACTATGCACATAAAGTTATTTTGTTCTGCATTGGTATGGTTTAGAATAAGGATCTTCAGTCGGGAAGTCTTGAGCCCGGCTGATATAATATCCGTCAGTGTTAAAGACGTCATTGCCTATTTAAGGATGGCTGAATGTCTTTTGCAGTACTAGGCGTTGTGTCACAAAAGACTTTCTTGCTCGCAGTGCCATTTAATATTACAACCAATTTTGTGCAGTAAGTGTAAGTGTTGATTAAGGGTCTACAGGCCATAAAGTTTTACATTTATCGAATGCATCAACTGGCGAAAATAAAACCCACTTACCGCCACGCTTCACACAAAGCGTTTTTTTCAGCGTAATAAAAAATATGTATTATAATTACGAACATAATTCCGCTCCTTGCTTATCACATACTTTCGGTTACAGCAAAAGAGTTAGAATCACGATTAAAATTTTCATTTGATAAGAGACAATTGGAGGTAATGTGTTGGTAAGAATGTCTATACTATATGCAGTGACCGTCTTTGTTAGATGTAGTGGCCCCAGTTTCTTTACAACATGAATTAAATCAGAAATTAATTTCTGTTATCAAGCAATGCTCCCTTAAATGAGTTGACACGCTTTTCACGAATTAATTTGCAATCAGCCGAATTTACGGTCACCACAAAGCGGTTTCAGATAATGGTTCCTTTCGTAGCATGACTCATTACTGATTTAAAACCGACTAAAAAATGTTACTATCAGTGACCCAAATGTTGATAACATTTGAATTCAAACCACGAGTCACCAAATCGAAATGATAAAGTAATTTGTTCGACAAGAAAAAAAACGTAACAGAATTTTAAAATTCTTAATGGAAAATAAAAACATAAAATTAAAGAAGTTAACAACAACGGAAATCTTATTTTGATTTAATTTCTCTTGCTTAATAAAATGTGATAAGAAGATCCCGGCAATGGCACGCAATGTTTAATAATGAATTTGTAGTCAGTACACATATGTACGGGAACGGTTGAAGATTAAGGAACAATCTCAATGCTACAAGCAAAACTAATTTAACCGCTGTGCACTTATCATTGTTGTGTATTATTAGATCAAGATAAAGACGGGAGATAAATGCGAGCGCCATTTTATTTGAATGATAACTGTGAAATATCTCTTATCACCCTCTATTGATGCATACCTTTGGCTCGCGCCTTATCACGATTAAACAATCAGGTTGACATGTTAATCTGACAAATTTTATTTGAGCCAAGGCACTTCTTTTGTACATGGCGTAGGTAAGCAATCTATGAGGATTACGTTCTCATGACAAAAATACACTTCTGAACAAGTAAGCAATAGAAAATCAGGGTCGGTGCTTGAATAACCTAAAAGTCAATAACGAATTACTTTCCACATATTTTCCATGTTAAATATTTTACTATTTAACACTTAAATTCGCTATACGCGTAATTTGTCTTTATAACTTGACTCTTAACTTTTAACTTATATTTAATTTATTTTCTTTATATAGTCTTTTATTCGGTACAGTGCGGCAGAAAAATTCGTATAATTTAATGACAAGTCGTCGGCGGAGTAAGTGATAACGGCCTACCAATCCGGAGGTCCCAGGTTCGAATCCCGCCGACGGGGACCCATGGTAGTTTTCTGCTGACAACAGGTTACGATAAAAGCCCATAGGGGTTGCAGAGTAAATCTCAGTGGTTCGGAATCCACATTAAATTTAGGTCTACTTGCAATCGCTGTCTCGAATCGGCTGAAGTTCTTCTCCCGTCCTATGCCCCACAAGGGGTTACAAAAACTAAAGAGATACAACTTCCGATACACATAACATAGGTATGATCATACACGTATGCTTACAAAAATCAAAAATTCTATGCTATGTTATATAATTCCCTCAAACCTTAAGACAGTGTTGCCGTCATTAATCTAGCCAATTCTTTCTCGCCGACATACTCTTCTCCATTGATTACTCGAGTTTCATAAACTAAAAAAATTCACAGACTTTCAAAACTACTGAGTAAGGCAGATGTTGACATTACACAACAACTAGCGCTTCTTTATATGCCAAAAACTAAATCAGCATTCCAGAATAATTGGCTACTTTAAAAATGAAATCAAAGAAAGACTGGCGCGAAATGAGCATCCAGTATGTATGTTGGAAATTCTCAAACTCAAAAAGTGTAGGTATATATTATTATTATAAGAAGGCTTAACAATAGAGCAACTCAAAAACTACTTACAGATTTTCAGAATCAATGGGTCATCAAATGATGGCCTAAGAGAGCTGAACAATAGAACACATATGAGAATTCTAAATAAAATTCTTACATTCTGTGTATGCCGAAGAACCCCAGTTCTAGTCCCACCCGCGGCTACCTATTAATGTTTTTTGCTGACAATAGATACTGCCGATAAAAGCCATTGGGTGGAGAACTGTAGAGTAACATTGGTGGCTTAGAATTCCAGAGTCGCCTTCGCACAGGTCTTTCAACGTTATACCTACATTTCTATACCAATCCAGAGTGAATCACTGAAAGGCTTTAACATCGCTAAACCAATGAAATATCAAAGCCTCTCATTTACCGCCATTTTATCGAACATATTCTTCTCGATTTAATTGCAAAAGTTCTGATTATTGTACGCGAAAATCTTGCTGCTATCGGAGAATTTATTGGTTTTTGTAGCTACGACCCTTGCAACTATCTTTCCTACTCTTTAGAAGTCGAGCTTGATTTCTTATCAGTACAATCAACAACGCTTAGGACAGTCATGCTGTCCTCGTACTTTGATCGATACCTAGCGGTTGCCTGGGTACCTTGCCTTGAGGAACTGCCTTATTCTTCTTGCTTTTTCTATCCGAGTCTACTTCACCATCAGCTAGAAAAGCGGCTGTTTTTAAAGTTTCATTGGCACTTAACGAGTAAGTAGAGCGGGGTGGTGCTTCGTCTTAAGGATTCAAAGGTTTTCAAGACGCGGGAATACGGCCACAGCAGCCTGGGACTAAGTCTCACTGATTACATACTACCGACTCGAGACTTCAATAGGAAGTTCAGAGTAGTAATTCCAGACAAGCTGTTCTAGGAATCTAGACCAGAGTAACCTGTACAGATGGCTCTAAAACTCGGAGGTAGTGATAGCAAGAGCTAAATGTTCAATCATATTACATACTTCCCAGCGAGTGCTGAATATTTCAAACCGAAGCCGTGGCTGTACATAAGGCGGCTGAAATGGCTCACCTTCTGCTGGTGAAAAGCGCCTCTGTGAATATCCACATGGGCAAATACTACCTCCAATACAAGTCGCTCTCAAACACCTCAGTGACGACGCGCTGAAACATGCGCAGAAAAGACGGGAAGGGACCACAACGTATAGACTCATGAAGGTCGTGTGGAAAATCTATGATCGAAAGAGAACCGGACAGGTTACTCAACTTAAATAGGACTCAATACAGAACACTGGTAGGAGTCTGCACTGGCCACTGTCCCACAGGTTTACATGCATACAGAATCAGGGTCTGGAACACCTGTGCAGACATTGTCAAGAACCCGACAAAAAGAAACAACAGAACATTTTCTATGTTATTGTCCTGCGCTTGTAAAAACAAACCACAAATCGCCAGACAGAAGTACCTGTACAAGGATCTAGAGGAAGATCCTAGATGCAAGATTGGGAGTATCCTGAAATTCGTAATAGAGACGGATACCTTTAGTCTAAACAAGGGCAGCTCGTTGATCTCAGTATAGCAGCTCTAGGATATATGACACCAAAATATGGTAACGCTATGGACCCGGAGTGGTCTATGCGAGGCTTTCGAAGCCACCTCTATAACCTAACTTACTAACCCAAATAATATCGAAATATTAGCTATGAAAACCTTGAAGATCATATATGTATATATTTTTGAAATCCTTAAAATGGCCTTTTAAGCCATAGCCAATACGATACCAATCAAGATTTTTTTGTAGGGGGTCCAACTCCCCCCACTAAAATGAAAACAAAATATAATAATAATGATCTTTGACAATGGAAATATAATCGCATCACGAAGACATAGCATTATGCCATATTTAAGATTACATTGTTTTCGAGAAAAACGTCTGTATCAGACAGACGGACGGACGCAGAAGGGTATATTTTCTCTTGAGGTACAGAACCCTAAAAGCGGCAAATAGAAGAAAAAATTTATCGAGTTTTGCAATTTGGATTACAGACTCTTGCATGGCTGAGGAATGAGCATCCTAAAACTCCCACATCTCCGATGGGTGGAACACCCTTGAATAATAATTCAGAATTAAAATTAAATATACGCAATTCCTGCTATAGTATCTTCAGGTTGGAATTAGTTTCGCTCAGTGATATTCCTTCGTCGCACTTCTCTAATGATTGGCCAAATTGTTCAGAATGATCTCTTAGTTCTTCGATTTCTATATTACAAGTACGCATTGACATCGAATATCTCTACAATGTGCCGACAAATTATAGAATATCTAGAAGACAGATATTCTCAAAACAGTTGATTCTATGGAGAGACAAATTAGCAGCGGAATTTAATATCTACAACCTGTGTCCCATTTCTTAGTCAGCCTCGCATACTGCTCTTTTTTGCACCCTTCGCCGTAATAGCGGAAATATAATATAATTTTAAAAGCAAAGTTTAATACCTATTTTATACTGACTTGTTTCCTTACATACACGATTCCGCAAGCTTACTTTGTTGGAGTACTTTTGCTCTGATTTGACATTTCGAATGGAATAAAGCAGAATGGCATTAATTTTCGATCGAAGTTCCTTTTTGAATTTGATTGAAATTAGGGATCTGGAATTAGATTCCGTTCGAAATATTTTCATTACGTCAGAATTGAGAATAGGGCCCTTTATATTAATATAAATGCGGAACCCTAAAAACGAAACCTCACTTACATAATCGCACGGATGAAATGAACCTTCTATTGTCTTTGTCAATTAATAAAGTTACTAGTGGTTCATGCTAACTAAAGTGGGATACAAAAACTCGTGTATTTTTGTAGATATCTGGTAAGTGTATGACTTTAGATAGGTTGCTGGAGAATGGACGGACGAGTTGAAGCCTTCTAGGATACGGTGATCCTCATCTGGATATTCTCAAGTGTTAGTTACACCTCCAAGTGGTAGCAACCGGGCAATGCATCCTAAAATGTAGCCAAGTAACTAATGCGGGAGGAGATAACCTCTTGAAAAATCCCCCTAACTCCAAGGGAGTCTGCAGTATCGTCGTCCCCTCTGCAGGACCCAGGGGTAATTGGGTCGCGAATGGCGTTTTCCTCGGGCGCTTCTGTGGTAGTGGAGGTGGATTGTATGGGAGACCCCAACATGTTGGCTATACCCACGGTACCCATAACACAACAGTAGCAGCTTTGGGAGAATTACCTTTCGAAGGAACAGTGGCGGCTATGGAGGCTGGCTCGCTCCCACCGGCTGAAACTGCTGTAGCAGTCCTGGAAGAGGGTGCCATTGGCATAATAATAACTAGCACTTCCTCAGGTGCGGCGGTGCAGAGACGGGAGACTCTAACGAGTTGGCTATCTCCGCGATACGCACACCAGTAGAAGATGCAAATTTGCCTTCCAAAGGGTTAGCTGCAGTTAATCCGGAGGGGGTTCCTTGTCCTGGCTCAGGACTAAGTGTTACGGCCTGGAACCCTTTAATGCCATAGGTAGAGAAGGGATGAAGGTTGTAATTAACGCATGGACCAAGAAGGAACACTGGAAACGGTGGGAAAACATGGATTTATGCAGATCTGCCTTCCGTAGGGTTAGCTGCGGTTAATCCGGAGGGGGTTCCTTGTCCTGGCTCAGGACTAAAGCCTTACGGGCTGGAACCCTTCAATGTCGTAGACAGTGAAGGGGTGAGTGATGTAACTAACGCATGGACCAAGAAGGAACACTGGAGACGGTAGGAAAACATGGATTTATGCAGATAAGCTAGGATTCTAGCAGTGACCCAGGAAACCGAGGTTAGTGGCGACAGTGTGATAACTGGATACTCAGTTGCCCCCACTAAGGGAGACTGGGAGGGGACGAAAAGGGACCCGGTTATGTGGTCTGTTTCGGCTAATCCCCAGAGAGGTGTTTTTAGTGAGTAATAATCTCACACTACCGGAGGGCACGGGCTCTCTGGTGTCTTTTGGAAGATTTCCCCCTCTCCCGCAAAAAAAAAATGACTTTAGATATCTGGTGAAAACAGCTTCTGTAGTTTGATCGTCCAGTACTTTGCCTATTATCACCATGTCTTTGCTTTTATCTTTTCGACTACGTTCCGTTGATGATTCATTTTTTAAGTCAGAACAGAGCGATATTCAAATCCAAGTAGAATGTGATATTTTATCCAATTAATCTTTGGTTTCACACAGTCAAATCACAATATCAGAACAAATTTCCTGGAAGACGGTTAAATCTTAGAAAAATTCTACCACCCCACCCTCCCAAAGCGAACAGCTATATCCGCGCCTGGAGCACAAATCACAAAATCAACGAATTTCCTGGATGTTAGAACTTTTTTGATTTTCTCAGGAATTCTAGAACTATTATTCCCTGATCAAGAACAGAGCGGAACTTTTTGATTGGATCAAAAAAAAACAGTTTTTTGTGAAAAATTTTGAAATTGCGTTTTTGGCTCCAAATAGGCAGAACTTTTTTCGATTTTCTCAGGAACTCTAGAACTATTGTTCCCTGACCCACAACAGAGCGGAAATTTTTGATTGGATAAAAAAAAAATTTTGTGAAAAATTTTGAAATTGCGATTTTGGTTCCAAATAATGATTTTCTCAGGAACTCTAAAACTATTATAGATGTATGCTGTTGGCACCCCAAAATTTATTTTTAAAGTTTTTGGGTTTTAATTATCAGAACTTTTTTTTCTTTTTCAGGAACTCTAGAATTAAATGGAAGTTACTCAGAACAATTTTTATTTATTCCTTTTTGCACATTTTGTATGCTCACTTCACAGACTCACATAAATATCTTCTTTCTGCATTGGTGCGATCTAGACAACAGCCCGGAGACGGAATGGACCGAGACTTGAACCATGGCGATAAATCGCCCACCACCAAGGAGAATCGTTCAATCAGCCTCTCTTTTTTCCTTCTAAAATCAAGAAGAAAGGTCATTAATTATGTTATTAGGTAAAAGAAACACCGCAGACTAATGCGCATATCACGGGAGCAAATCAAGTAGAACAGCACTATGCAATCTTGTTGGAAAATTGGAAAGTGATGATAATGGCAAGAATATTGTTCTCCGCACGTTACTTGATATAGACAACACCTCTTTCAAACAACACCTCTTTCAAACAACACCTCTTTCAAACAAATTAATGGAGCGCCCGTCGACAGCGAGCGTAAACTAAACATCACAGCCAGGCTCAGGGATAATTCGGTAACAGTTAGGGCCACTAGAAGATGCCTCTAGAGAGGAGTCCTTTCCCTTCTGCTGTGAACACTTGCCAAGACTGACTGGTGCGGCCTGCGATTGGAAAGGCTATGAAGATGACTTGATATGGACAAGCATTACAGATCTATATCTTGAAAACTGCATAATATTCCCAATATTGTACAGCCTTAGTGTCATATGCTTATGACAGACATGTAGTATAGATACCATGGTATTGCAATACAACGTGGTATACTATATACATATGTGTCACTCCATACCATGTCAATACCATCTGAAACGACATGGTATTCCCACATATTCGTGGTATTGAAAATTCGTAAATTTGACCTGGTATGCCACGAATCTAGTGACTTCAGCGCCATCTTCCCACTTATGTTTTGTTTATATTGTCTATTACTGCCGCGTCACAGAAGAAGATTTTAATTTATCACACAAAAACTCTGGAAAATCTTTTAAAAGTTGTACGAATTCAGTCCTTAAACACATTATTGAAGAGAAAGCGAAAAGGAAAAATTGTACTATTGTAAAAGTGTTGGATGTTTTTTAGAAATAGAAAACAAAAAACTTGGCAATAACGACAACTGGTAGTGAATGACAACTACATACCACGAATCATGTGTGTCAGGGGTAGTCTCATACTATAGTATTGATACTATGGTATCGATACTATACGTGTGTCAGTAGTATTAGGGAAGGCTTCAAAGTCAAGCCAGGCAAGACAACAATTGTTCCCTTTCTACGGAAAACGAAACTGGAAGGTACTACATATTCTGAACTGAAATTGAATTTTCAAGTAAGGCCAAATATCTAGGTATGCTGCTAAATAAAAGACTCACATGGAACTCACATCTGTAAAATGAAGGCTTCTTTTTGAATTTTCCACAGTTTATTTTAAGAAAATATGTCAATTATACAAAATATTTTGGGCCGACGAGTTTCTCCTTATAAGGATGTATCAAGACTAACTTCAATTCTAACTGCTAAGAGAAAATTTTAAAATAAAATTAGATACAAACGTTTCGATAGAATCGGGTCAAGTAGCGGGCTAGTATGCTAGTATCTCTAAAATCTAGATGGACATTCGCAAAATTCGAATACAGCAGAACCTCGATTTTCCGAGCTCCGATTATCCGAGATTCGGGTTATCCGACGCACCTTTCTTGCCCCGGATAATACGGAAAATCTCGGATAACACGGAGGGCGGCGCTTTGTCTATTCTGAACGTGTAATGTGTTTCGTTTGCGAACTAAAATTTGACAGTTGGCGTTCAGCATTCTATGAAAGAGCTTCGCCATGTTTTAAAAAAGGGAAAAAATCGTGGTGAGTTTGGAAAAGAAGTTAGAAGCAATAAGTAGATTAGATAAAGGTGAAAGTGTCCGAAATATCGCGGCCGATTATCGTGTCGGAGAAACCACCGTGGGCGATTGGCGTCGAAATCGATCTAATTTAGAATAATTCGCGTTATTATCCGGTGACGCGATGACAAGTCGTAAATCGATGAAACCCGCAAAGTATAATAAAGTTGACAAAGGTTTATTTCTATAGTTTAACTCAGATGAGCGAAAAAGGATTGCCAGTATCAGGTGAGGACATTTCTTAATTTTCAAATGAAAATTTGTAGAAGATGACGGAGTTACAAAAAAAAATTGTTCAATACTATACACTAGGTTTTTTTAGCAATGACCTTTCTTTTCCTTTTTCTCCTTCAGGACCAATTTTACAAGCAAAAGCTATGGCGCTCGTGAAACAGTTTCCTGATGAAAGCGAGACTTTTACAGCAAGTGCTGGATGGCTAGACAGATGGAAGAAAAGGCATGGCATTCGCCAGTTAAGTATCTGTGGCGAAAAGATGTCAGCTGATGATGGTGAATTCAAAAAATTTATAGAAGAATTTGAGAAGCTTGTAGAGACAGAAGGATACTCACGAGATCGAATTTATAACTGCAATGAGACTGGATTGAATTTTAAGATGATGCCTTCTAAGACATTGGCTTCACTTGAAGAAGCGATGGCTCCAAGGTACAAAAAAATAAAGAAAAGGTTAGCATTTTAGCATGCAGTAACGCGTCTGGAACACACAAACTTCCGCTAATGTGTATCGGGAAATCGGCTAAACCCAGAGCGCTCAACAACATCAAACTTGAAGACTTTCCGGTGTACTATGCACATCAAAAGAATGCTTGGATGAGTCGAGATCTTTTCCAAAAATTTATTTTCCGAACAATTTGTTCCTCCGGTCGAGAGATTTTTGACAAAAAATGGTCTTCCTAGAAATACGATTCTGTTACTTAACAATGCTCCATCGCACCCAGACGAGTCGATTCTCAAAAGTGGAAACATTATTGTCAAATTTTTTCCACCAAACGTAACCTCTATTGGACAACCAGGAGTCAGGAACTTTCTGGACAGACAATAAGACTTATTCTTTTCTTCAGACCCAGTTAACTCGGCTGTCGCGGAAGCAACCATCTCCTCTCCTCCCTCGATCGTCAACCATCCTCCCCTGTGCCTCGTTCTCTCCTATGAACACCCTCACGCACTTTCACGCTCCGAGTCTTCTCTTTCCTTCAATTTTCGTAAAGGCGACTTTGAAAAATAAAATCACTTGCTCCTCAACGCTAACATTGGCACTATCCCTCAACATCTTCCAATTGACGTTGCTGTAGAAACGTTTTATTCGGAAATACACGCTTGTCTAACACAATCTATCCCTCTTCCTCCTCCTTCTTCCTCGTAAAAACTGCTCTTCCTCCCCCGTTTGGTACGACAAAGAATTACGCTCTCTCCGCAACAAGAGAAATAAACGTTGGCAAACTTTTCTTCTAACCCAGACTGAGTCTGACTATTCTTCCTACTTGTCTGCTTACAACTCTTTTTCTGAACGTTGTGTTGTGATACCCTCTACTATGAGTACCTCCAACGGATGGAAACAAGCCTCATATCCGACCCCAAGCGTTTTTATAGCTTGATTGATTCCAAGAAGAAATCCAATGGTTACCCCTCCACCCTAAAGCTCGAGAATTCCTCCTCCGCCTCCTCTTCGTCTGATCCTCAGGTTATCGCCTCAGGTAACCTCTTTGCACACTTCTTGAGTAAATTTTTCAGTGACAATTCCCTACAACCTGACCTTAACTACTTTTCATTCTTGGACAATTGCACTAAAACGTCGTTTACATCTTTCGACTGCTTGCTTTGTTGCTTTGTTTGCTTGCAATACACATGAAAAGCGTTATTTACTGGTCAGCTCAAGCATGGGATACTGTTCAAAGTCGCACAATCGAGAAAATCAAAAATCTTTTCTTCTACAAATCAAAGCAATGAAGTTGTAGAAGATGTAAACGTACATAGCATCATGAAGAAAATCCCTGGTTGAGAAGTTGTTGACAGAAACGATAGCGAAGAATGGATTCATGGTGACAATTGTGAAGAGGAACTTAACGACGATGAAATCGGTCATCTCGTTAATTCTGAAGCGGATAACGCGGAAGATACAGAAGAGTCCGACACAGAAGAAACTCCGCATGTCAGCCACGAAGAAGGATTAAATGCACTTGAAATAGCTCTTAAATATATTGAAGAACAATCGGAAAGTAATGCGAGTGACCTATTATTGCTGAAAAGATGGCGGAATTTTGCAGCTAAGAAACGAATTAGCGATTTGAAACAATGCTCCATTACGAACTTTTTAAAACTGCGTACTTAACGAGTTACAGTGCTTGTATTAGAACAATACTTTTTACGCCAAAGATTAATATAAGTTCGTAAAATGTTCATTTGTATACTTTATTATTATTAAATTTCATTCTACTGCTTTAAATTAATAAAAAATCATTGAAAATTTCGAATTCGTTATTTCGTCCGTATTATCCGAGTTTTGGATTATCCGAGATACCCTCAGGCCCAATTACCTCGGATAACACTGTGGAATAGTGATTATAATGTGGATCTTCACGACGGATTCGGAAAATATATAGAAAATAATGATAAACGTGTCTCGGTGTTTTTCTGGGGGTATACTTTTTTTCATACAACCCAAAATTATCTAGTTTTCGTGTTTTGGCCTATTTTTCGTGTTATGCCGCATGCACATAAGGGCAAATTTGAGCCTCCTCAAGACAGTGAAATTCATTTTCAGTGTGTTAAGCCGAAATGTATATTTCATCTCAAGTGATCGACCCCCATCTGCCCCCTATCACCCCATTTTCCAAAAATTTCGAAAAATCCCATTTTTTACGAAATTACATAAGATGTGATCTTTCTACACAAGAGTTTGGAGAAAACAAATAATTTTTTAATATTTTAGAAAGTTCAAAAATGTAACAATTTTTGTTTTCTAAAACCCTGTGTGAAAACTCATTTCTTATATAATTTTGTACCTTGAATTCATCAAGTCAAAAAAATGTTCAAGAGTGATTGAAATTCCTTTTATTCTTTGAAAAATTAATTTTTTTCATACAATATGCTGTTTTTAATGATATTTTTGGGATTCAAATGTAAGTTTATGTTATTTTATTTTTGGCAAGGAAAAAAATTGATTTAGTAATTTTTGGTGCGAAGTTAAAAGCAAAGTATATCATTTTTTTATTCTTCGACATCCATTGCAATCGACCAGCAGAAGTCGCCTAACATTCAATTCAAGTCAAGTGCGGACCGCGCGTTTTTAAAATACTGACAATTTCTAATATTTTTGCATCCGGATGGTTTCCTTTCACGTAGCGGCTTATCCTCGGCCTTCATTTCGATTGGTTGTCGTCCTTCTTCGATGTTTGTCTCCTTGTTGAACTTCTTGTTGAGTTGTCTTCCTTCGGTACGGCTGCTGCGCTACATCAGCCGTAGGTTTGTAGAGTTAGTAATTAAGGGAGGGTGAAGGAATAGGATTTGGGAGGGATTTGGGAATTTGGAGGGTCAGTTGGGTCCTAATTTTTGGTAAGCTTTAGACTGGGTAGACTACCCTCGGTAGTGAATTCCTTTCATATCGCCTAGCAATGAATCGACTCTTTTACCTTTAAATTAACATCAAGACGGCGAAATTCATTTTCAGTGTGTGAAGACGAAATGTACAGAAAGAAGAGTATGGGAATATTTCATCTCAAGGGACCGACCCTCCATCTGCCGCCTATTTCGAGAAAATCCAATTTTTTAAGAGAAACTTGTAGAAATTTGGTGTTTTGGTAACCGTTAGCTCATTTTGGTGGAGCCTAGTATTTATTCGTGTCCAGCCGGAAAAAAAACTGTTGATTTGCACAAGCGCTTATGTCTATTGCGTCATTTTATAACACAGAATAAAAATAAATTACACAGTGTTCCAATTTAAATTCTTAAAAAAATGGAAAATACAAGTGCAGATTGTGAATCTAAAATAAATTGTTTTTTTCATACTATTTTGGTTTAACTATTATTCGCAATCAGAGCTATGCTCGGTACAAAATTACATAAGAAATGATCTTGCACACAGGGTTATAGAAAAAAAAATGTTACATTTTTTTCAACTTTTTTAAAATATTAAGAAAATTATTTTTTTCTCCAAACTCTTGTGTAAGAGATTACTTCTTATGTACGCTGAATCTGATTATAGCCAAAAAAATTAGCTAACGTTTACAAAACCACCAAACTTCTACAAGTTTCTCTTTAAAAAATGGGATTTCTTCCAAATTTTTTTTCTGTACATTTCGTCTTAACACACTGAAAATGAATTTCGCCGTC